>QXTE01000309.1:1215804-1227822 GCA_003942145.1 Platysternon megacephalum
GCTAACCCTGCCCGGGGAGCCCGCCCCAGCTCACCTTCGCTCCGCCTCCTCCGCTGAGCACGCCGGCGCCGCTGTAATTCTCCTCCCCTCCTGCAAGCCTGGGAGGGGAGGAGAATTACAGCGGCGCCGGCGTGCTCAGCGGAGGAGGCAGAGCGAAGGTGAGCTGGGGCGGGGAGCGGTTTCCCTGTGCGCCCCCCCATTACTGTGGGCGGCCCTCCCCGCGCCCCCCCGCCAGGAGCGTCAGCGCATTTCGGGGGAGGGCGGCGGAAGGTCCCTCCTCCGAAATGCGCTGACGACCGGGGCGCCGGCGCCCCCCAAATCTTAGCGCCCTAGGCGACCGCCTAGGTCGCCTAATAGGTTGCGCCGGCCCTGCAAGTTACCCTTACATGCCTGCGCCACCCACAGGTGTAACACACCCGGCGCTCTGCCCCGGGCCTCCTGGCCCCAGCGCTGGGTTTCTCCCACCAGTCTCAGCAGTCTTTTGGGAACTCCCTCCACAGGAGTTTCCCCAGGGCCCGCTGCTCCTCTGCTAGCCGCCCCAACTGTGTTTGCAAGGTCCACTGTATGTTCCACTGTCTCTGCTGAGTCTCCCCGAGCTCTTGTACAAGTCTCTCCAGCTTCTCAGGCTGTCGGACTGCCCCTTTCCTCGGGGGACCAGACCCGGGAGCCCACCCTGGAACGGCACAGGAACCCTCTACGAAGAACACCTCCGCGTATCTGGGATCCATCATCCCTTTGCTTCCCTGCTCAGCAACAGTCCCAGTCCTTGCCTTGCCCCTTGTATCAGGGGCGGACCGCTTATGCCCACATTTTCCACCATCTTGTAGCGCGGCGATGACTCACTGGTGCAGCACCTCCTGCTGGTCGTCCTGGGAATTAGCTCTCCAGTTCCAGAGCACCCTCTGCTGGCCGGTGGCTCGCCTGTCGCTGGCCCCCCATGTCCCTCCCGGACCCCGGTGCCCCTTTTGTCGGGGTTCTGCCCACCGCAGCACCCCCCCAGTCTCTAAGTCTCCCCTCCCAAGGGAACCCCCAACCCTCTATCCCACCTTGCCTCAATGGCTACTGCCAGTCATCATCTAGTCCCCGCTCACTGAGGCAAACAGGAGTCTGTCATGACCACTCATCATTGGCAAGGCAATTGGACCAGCTGCCTCTGCCTAACCCCGGGCTGCAGCCTCTGCAACCCCAGCACCTGTTTTGGCCTTGAACAAGGCCTGCAGCCTGGGGATTTGCCAGGCTGGAGCTCCCCAGCTCCTCTTGCCTTTCCCCAGACCTGCTCTACTTCCAGTACCCTAAGCTCCCAGGCAGCCAGGTCCTTCCCTCACCAGAGAGAGACTGCCTGAGCTCCTGGCCCACAGCCTTTTATAGGGCCAGCTGTGGCCTGATTGGGGCGTGGCCCCAGCTGTGGCTGCCTTCCCCATCAGCCTAATCTTTGGCTCACAGCCCAAGCCCTCTCCCAGGGCTGCTGTAACCCTTTCAGGGCCGGAGCGGGTGACCACCCCGCTACATGTGGTTTCTAGTAAACAGGACAGACAAAGCTGGAACTCAAGCTGTGTGAAAGCTTGTATGTTTGTGCATTTACTTTCTAGCTGTTTTTGTTTAATAAATACCTTCTGTTTATGACAGTACATCATTCAATATATCATGACAATGGCAAATTCCCAAACTGGATCATTAGTGGTATGTTGCTTTTCATTTATTTTAATTTTGTTTGCAATTCTCCAAAAAGTAAGAGAGAGAGAGAGAGTGTGTGTGTGCACGCGCAAGCAGGGGGGTGGAAGAAGAGGGGCAGAACAAGAAGTATAAGAGGCGGGACCTTCAGCTCAGTTGAGGGAGAGCCAGGGAAGGAGGTTGACGTCTCTAGTCCACTGCAGGACGCTGGCCCCGCTACTGAGCTGTGTAGTTCCCTGATCCCAGAAGAGACAGAGTGTGGAGAGGGACTTCTGGGACTGCCATCTGCTGTTTACCCCAAGGAGACTGAGGACTTGCAAACTACGGAGCCACACCAACAGAAGGTGGTAGGAGGTAGCACAGGGGAACCAGACATTAGTCTGGTCATGCTATTGCAATACGAGTCAGTGTGTTTCGATAGGATCCCCACTGACCCAGTGGCGGAATAACCCGCCACTGTTAGGACCTTGGGCTGGGACCTGGTGAAGCAGGGTGGGCCAGGGTTCCCCTGTCACCAACTCCCTGCCCCAGGGTGGCGGCCTACTCTCCCTAGGCTGGAAGACCTGTGCAGTGTTTGCTGTCTGCCTTAGCGAGAAGGCTGGGCTAAAGACTGCCTATTGCTCTGCCCTGCCCAGAGGGTTAGACCCCTGACTGTGTTTACTGTTTGCCCTAGCCAGGAGGGTGGGGTAAAGACTGCTTGTTCCGTGGACCTGCCTAGAGGACCAGAGCCTATAGACTAGAACTAATGATGGTTTTGCTGCCCGACGCAGGAAGGCAGAGTGGTTTTCCTCTGAGGATGACAGGGAGGAACCACGACTGACCACTACAGTGTGTATGTGTAAACAAGTTAACTTATTCCTCAGCTGCATATAAGAATATGTATAGCTCTCCATTGTACCTTTCCCGACCTGAAGAAGAGCTCTGAGCAGCTCAAAAGCTTGTCTCTCTCACCAACAGAAGTTGGTCTAATAAAAGGTATTACCTCCCCCACCTTGTCTCTCTAATATCCTGGGACCAGCACACCTACACTATTGCACATTAGCTCTCCTTTGATAGCTTCTACATCTCTGATACCATTCTTGATAGTTATAGCACCACCTCTTGTTGGGGAGAAAAAAGAAATCAATCAGAAGCAGAGTAATTATGGAGAAGGCTGAAATCAGCTTATTATGAAGCCCTAGTGTAAGCCCTATAACTTTGGTTTGGAAAATTGTTCTAACCTGAAAACTGCACGGTTGACAATGAAGGCTGTGTGTAATGATAATACCTCATTTTTCCACCAGTGATCTCAAAGCACTTATCAACTTTTACCGATGGGGAAATGGAGGCACAGAAAGGGGAAGTGACTTGCCCAAGGTCACCCAACAGACCAGTGTCTGAGCCAGGAATAGAAGCCAAGTGTCCTGAGTCCTGTACCTGTGCTCTGTCCACTAGGCCACACTGCTTCCGGCTGTCCAAGGATCCCCCCCCACAGAGGGAGAATCCTCCAGGGTTTGGATACTCCAAGCTTAGGGCTGTTTTGTGTTGAGGCACCTGCAAAAAGCAGCCCTGTCATGTCAGAGACTATTGATGTATCTGTTTGGCACCTGGGTTTCTGGTTACTATGTGGGCAGGGTACTTTGATTATGTCCTTTACTCTTCATTTCCTTGCATTGAAGTTCTGGGGTTTTGTAAATGATGGGCTAGGTACATGCACTGTTGTCACTTAGCAACCTTAGCTAGGCTTTGAAATGAATGTGGTTGGTTTTGGAATAGGAAAACAGAGTGGGCTATCACACAGTCTAAAGGAATATAACAGTTCGGTCAGGTGGTTAAAACATAATTTCGGTCTCGTCTGCAAAGGCCAGCCACTCACTCTGTCAAAGTTCTACTTTATCATACCATGGTCAGCTGCCATAGTAACAATTTTTGGGTCAGCTAGGCTTAAACGATGCCGGAGTCTTGGGGGTTTCTGTTGCCACCTGTATGCTGGAGGTGCATTAAACAGCTGTGGGAAGCTTTGCTGTAATGAAGCCTGCAGTTCTGAATGCCTTGATTCACTTGCCCCAGCCGAAATGCTTGCTGCCAAGTGTTATAACCCTAGCACAGCTGGCTACAGGCCGACTGAACGGGCTTTTGTTATCCAGAAAGCTCTGCCTCTGCCGACATGGGACTGCCTCCAGCACATAGAGGGCAGCAATGGCAGCTTGTCCTGAGAAACATTCCCCTTTTCTATCTAGACTCCCAGCAGCCGCTGAAAAGTGCTATGCTCCTGAGTTTACTCTGTTGCTCCTCCTGCTTCATTAATGTCAGCCTCATCAGCAATGTGTCCAATGTCCCAAATGCTTCCACCATGAACCAAGAGGGCAGATATATCACATTGAGGCACTTGTTGTATGCAGTTAGGGTGACCAGAGGTCCTGATATTTGGGGCTTTTTTTTTTTTTTTTTAAATATGGGCTCCTATTACCTCCCACCCCCATCCCAATTTTTCACATTTGAATAATAGAATATCAGGGTTGGAAGGGACCTCAGGAGGTCATCTAGTCCAACCTCCTGCTCAAAGCAGGACCAATCCCCAGACAGATTTTTACCCCAGTTCCCTAAATGGCCCCCTCAAGGATTGAGCTCACAACCCTGGGTTTAGCAGACCAATGCTCAATCCACTGAGCTATCCCCCCGACTTGCTATCTGGTCACCCTATATGCAATGTTGTTGTGGCCATGTCAGTCCCAGGATATTAGAGACACAAGGTGAGGGGGGGGAATATCTTTTATTGGACCAGCTTCTGCTTCTGAAAGACACACGCTTTGGAGCTTACACAGAGCTCTTCTTCAGGTCCGGGAAACTCACTCCCTTGAAATATGTATCAACTACATATGCTACACAATCTGTTCCACCTTGTATTTAGCTGTGACAGCCTTAGTGCCTTTCCCAGACCTGCAGAAGAGCTCTGTGTAGCTCAAAAGCACGTCTCTCTCACCAACAGAAGTTGGTCCAATAAAAGATATTCCCTCCCCCACCTTGTCTCTCTAACATCCTGACACCGACAGCAACAACAACACGGCATACTGCATCCCAGTGTTTACCATCAGTCTCAATTCCTGCCTTCATCCCTTCAAACTCTTACTGCTGAGATCTCTTCCCAGCCAAGTGCACAGGCATAATGCAAACTGGCAGATTCATGCCGACATTGTGAGCTACAGCTGCCGGACACTAATGATAACCTGGGAAATTTCCCATCAGATGCCATTTATCACCTTCACAGCCTGCTGCTTTATGCAAGCTATTTGTTGTCAGTTTCTCAGTCTGGCTGCATGCAGGAGCCCAGAAAGATTTCTATTTGAACTAGGGGAAAATCTGTGAAGATCTATCTGAAGTAGGGGAAAGGACAGGGGAGGAGATTTCCTTATGAGAAGTGCCTATTTCTTGTTATAAACCACCTTCCTATTGGAGGTCACAACTCCTCCTCTCTGTGACAAAATAAGCCCGCTCCCCGCTATGGCTCAAACTCACACCTGCTGTCTGCTGGAAACACGCCCATTGTATCCCCCTGTTGTCTTTCCTCTTAGAGTTTATATATAAGCTCATCAGGGCAAGGACTCTCTTTTTGTTCTATGTCTGTACAGCGCCTAGCACAATGGGGCCCTAATCCAGATGGCCCCCAACATGCTACCATAATACAAAGAATAATTTATTATAATGGGTGTTTTGGGTGGGCGATAAATGCTCAGACTCCTGGGCCCTTGAAATCAAAGAGTATTTTAGCCATGTATTTAAATGTGAGCAGGAGATGGGCCCTGATAAGCATCATCGGATCTGATCCAAAATGCATGGAAGTCAATGGATTTCCATTGACTTCAGTGGGCTTTATGTGAGGCCCAAGGACTGCTCCACTGGAGGCTAGTGACATGTGGAAGGAGGTAGGTGTCAGAGGGTGAGTGGCTCTTTAACGGGAGATGAAGGCAGCCCCACTTGCAACACACTTCACTTGCTTTTCCAGGTGGAGAAAATGAGCAAAGTCAGATGATAGGCAGGTCATGTGGCTCAACCAGGCATGGGGGGAAGGAGATAAGACAAGACAGAAGCCTGGGGAACGCAAGAAGGGAGACTCCAGGTAGGAAATCCTGGGAGTGTGTGCTTAGTAGAGACTTGAAGGACCCTAGGAAGAGGTGGAGGGGAAAGACTGAGCAGAACCTGAGAAGACCTGAGAGCTAACCTCAGAGGGTGAACTGAAGCAGGTTTTAAGAGAAGACAGCCCCTCACCATGGAGGGGCTGGGCCCAGCTTGACTCTGGAAGGCGGTTTTGTGTTTGGTTTGGACTTGGATGTCCTGCTGGAAGGGGTGGACTTTTTCTTCAATGACTTAGCCAGAGGGCCACATCACTGCAGCAACTGAACCAGGCTGAAAGGTTGGGCTGTTCAACCTGGGTGAGGGGGAACTGAGGCGGTGGCTAGCATGAAGCCAGACTGAATAGGTGACACTGCTACAGTAAGCAAGCATGAGCATTATCTGGCAAATCCCAGAGGGACATACCTTACTTGCAGATCAAGTGCCATCCACACTGATCTCTAGCTAAGTCCATATGGTGGTCTGCTGGATATTCAGTTTATGTCCATCACTGGCCATCTTACTAGCACTGAAGCTTTTGGTGACCATATGAGGACCAGCTGTGTAGTGGCATTTCTTGGTAAATATGCTTAATTCATTGGTCTTCCATCCTAATTATACGTCCACACCAAGAAAGCTGCTGAAAGGCTTGTTAGCTTTCTTGGACAGGGTATCAGGTTGGTTTGACATGATTTGTTCTTGACAAATCCATGCTGACTGTTATTTATCACCTTATTATCTTCTAGGTGTTTGCAAATTGATTGCTTAATTATTTGCTCCATTATCTTTCCGGGTACAGAAGTTAAGATGACTGGTCTGAAATTCCCAGGGTTGTCCTTATTTCCCTTTTTATAGATGGGCACTATTTGCCCTTTTCCAGTCTTCTGGAATGTCTCCTGTCTTCCATGACTTTTCAAAGATAATCGCTAATGGCTCAGATATCTCCTCAGTCAGCTCCTTGAGTATTCTAGGATGCATTTCATCAGGCCCTGGTGATTTGAAGACATCTAACTTGTGTAAGTAATTTTTGACTTGTTCTTTCCCTATTTTAGGCTCTGATCCTATCTCATTTTCACTGGCATTCACTATTTGACATCAAATCGCCACCAACCTTCTTGGTGAAAACCAAAACAAAGAAGTCATTAAGCACCTCTGCCATTTCCACATTTTCTGTTATTGTCTTTCCCCCCTCATTGAGTAATGGGCCTACTCTGTCCTTGGTCTTCCTCTTGCTTCTAATGTATTTGTAGAATGTTTTCTTGTTTCCTTTTAAGTCCCTAGCTAGTTTGATCTAATTTTGTGCCTTGGCTTTTCTAATTTTGTCCCTACATACTTGTGTTATTTGTTTATATTCATCCTTTGTAATTTGTCCAAGTTTCCACTTTTTGTAGGACTCTTTTTTGAGTTTTATATCATTGAAGATCTCCTGGTTAAGTCAGGGTGGTCTCTTGCCATACTTCCTATCTTTCCTACGCAGTGGGGTTGTTTGCTCTTGTGCCCTTAATAATGTCTCTTTGAAAAACTGCCAAGTGTCTTCAGTTGTTTTTCCCCTTAGACTTGCTTCCCATGGGATTTACCTACCAACTCCCTGAGTTTGCTAAAGTCTGCCTTCTTGAAATCCATTGTCTTTATTGTGCTGTTCTCCCTCCTACCATTCTTTAGAATCATTAACTCTATCATTTCATGATCACTGTAGCGACGCACGACTCACCCCTGCAGCACCTCCTGCTGGTCCGGTATGGGAATTAGCTCTCCAGCCTTGGAGCGCCCTCTGCAGGCCAATGTCCTGCTGTCACTGGCTCCATGTCCCTCCCAGACCCCAGTGGCCCTCTCCCTTGGGTGCTGCCCCCTGGCAGTACCCCCACTCTCTGGGCTCCCCTCCCAGGGGAATCCCCACCCTCTCTCGCCACCTTGCCTCAGTGTTCACTGCCAGTCCTTATCAAGCGCCCGCACTCTGGGGCAGACTGCAGTCCATATCACTCATCATTGGCAAGGGGGGTTTGAACCTGCTGCCTCCACCTACCCTCGGGCTGCACCTCTGCACCCCCAGTACCTTTTCAGGCCTTTGGCTAGGCCTGCAGCCTGGGGGTTTTCCAGGCGGGAGCTCCCCAGCTCCCTTGCCCTATTCCCCAGCACTACTTTACTCTGGTACCTTACTCAAGTCTCAGGCAGCCAGGCCCTTCTCTCTCTACATCTAGAAAGATACTGCCTGTGTGCCCAGCCCACAGCCTCTTTATAGGGCCAGCTGCGGCCTGATTGGGGCGTGGCCCAGCTGTGGCTACTTCCCCAATCAGCCCAGGTTTTCCCCTCTCCCAGGGCTGTTCTAAGCCCCTCAGGGCATGAGCGAGGGACCAGCCCGCTACCCAGGGAGTGCTCAGTCTCCTCTGCCTGCCTTGGTGGCTGGAGCTCTCCCTCCCTCCCTCCTTTCTGGCTGCCCTGCTGGCCGGAGCTCCTTCTCCCTGAGCTGCTGCCGGTTGGAGTGCTCCCTTCCTGGACTGCTGCTGCTGAGTGTGGGGTGGGGGGGCCGTGCTGGCCTGCCCCCCCTCCCCCTGCCTCTGGAGGGAGAGGCCAGGACCCCACCACCACCACCACCACCACCGTTACCACCTGTGGGGGGTCCTTCCTGCCTGGCTGCCAGGGCTGCTGGAGCTGCTGCCGCTGCTGTGTTTGTCCTGGGGAGCTGCTGGTGCCTGGAGGCAGAGGACCGAGCTGACCATCGGCTGTTGGGGGAGCGCTCGGGACTCTGGAGACCACTGTGGAGGGGGCCATTACGAACAGAGTAACTTTTTGAACTGTGCTCTAGTGGTGGGGGTCTAGCCTGTGTTTGTGGGGACACACCAGGGGGTGTGGCGCGGAGCCTGCCCCCTGGTCCATCTGTGTCCCCCCCCCAACCCCCACCACCACCGTTGCCCCCTCCACCACCCCCACAGACCACTTACCATCTGCCTCGAGCTCCTGCCTCTGGGACTCTGCTGCTCTCCTGGCCTGCCACGCCCATTGCCACCTTTTGGGTCTACAGCGGCAGCCAGCTGCTCATTGACATTGCACAAGCGCTTGTGGGCGCACGTACCCCCCCTGGACTGACCCCCCCCTCCCCTCTACAACAGGCCACCCAGCTTTGCCCTTTGCTGCCCACCCCATTTGCCCCTTGTAGCCTTTTGCCCCTCCCCAGCTTCAGTTTGTTTGTCTGCCCCGCCCTTTTCCCTCTGCAGCTTGGTTTGTCCCACCCCAGCCCTGCAGTTAGCCCCCTGCTTTCTCTGCCCTACTCCCAGCCTAGTTGCTCCCCTTCCCTTGCGGCCCCCTTGCCCTGATTGACCCTTCCCTTCGCGCGCCCCCTCCCATGCGCTTGTGCCCCCCTCCCCATTTTTTGTTAATCACTGCACCCCCCTGATGTTACTGTACCCTCCCCTCCCCTAGTGCAGCTAGAGGAGCCGGTTTCCCCCTTCTGTCGGTGACTGCCCCCCCCCCCCCCCCCCGAGTCCTTGATAGCCTCCCCTATCTGGCCCCCTCCGTTTTGGCGCCCTCCTCCCCTGCCTGCAGCCTAGCGGGGAGGAGTGGTTGACCTGCTTCCCCCCCCCCCCTCCCCCCCACCCCGTTTCCGGTGTGTTCCCCTCCCTTCCTGCTCATCATGGAGGGGAACGTGGTGGGTGGGATCCCAGGGGACAGCCCCCCCCCCCCTCCCCCGCCTACCCCCCCGACAACCCCTCTGGCCTCTACCTCGACCGCCGCTGCCAGACCACCTGCCACCGCCCCCACTGAGGCGCAGGCAGCGGCGGGCAACGGGGTGACCTCCGCTGCTGCCACGTCCCTCCCCCCCTTAGATTCTGGGGGAGCCCCCTCAGCCGGCAGGAAGGGCCAGGGGAAAAAGAAGGGAAAGGGCCCCGCCAAGAAGTCTGGGCCCTCCATGGCAGGGGCTTCCCCCGCTGCCGCGGCCCCGCCACCGGCCGCGGCGTCCCTCCCGGCTACACCCTCCACCCGCTCTGCGGGTGCCCCTCTCCCGGCCCCCAGGGCGTACGCCCAGGTGGCGGCGGCCCCTCCGCTTGCCGCTGGGCCGTCTCGTCCAGCCACCGCCCCTGCTGTCGTTTACACCGACCAGGGCCCCTTCCCCACCTTGACCAGGAGGCACGGCGTCCGTTGCCTCATGGTGCCCGCCTCGCCCCACGTGGAGACCTACGTGCGGGCGTTGGCGAGGGTGGTGGGGCCCAAGACCATCGTGGCGGCCTCCAAGATGTACGGCAAGGTCGTTTTCTTCCTTGCCTCGGAGGCCGCCGCCCAGGTGGCGGTGGAGACGGGCCTGGCGGTGGGGGGCGTGTTCGTCCCCCTGGAGCCGCTGGAGGACCTGGGGGTCCGTATGGTCCTGACCTCCGTTCCTCCATACCTCCCCAATGCTGCCCTGCTGCCCGCCCTCTCTGCCCTGGGGAAGCCTCTCTCCATTTTTCGGCCTCTCCAGCTGGGCTGCAAGGACCCCGCCCTCGGTCACATCCTCTCGTTCCGCCGGCAGGTGCAAATTCAACTGCCGCCGGCGGTGCGTGGCGGAGAGGCGCTAGAGGGGTCTTTCCTGGTCCCCTATCAGGGGACCCATTACCGGGTGCACTATTCCACGGGGGAGGCCCGGTGCTACCTCTGCCGGGCGACGGGGCACGTCCGGAGGGACTGCCCCTTGGCCCGGCACGGAGGAGCGTCCGGGACCCCCGAGCCCCGGCAGGGTGCCGGCCACGTCATCGCCGGTACCCCTGGCTGCCAGGTGCCCAAAGCCACCCCTCCTCCTTCCCAGCCCACTGTTACTCCCGCTCGGGCCCCAGGGATGTCTCCCCCGGTGTGCCCAGATGGGCGGGAGGGCCCCGCCTCGGTTGCTCGCAGTCTGGCGGGGCCTGTGGAGGAGGGTGGGGCAGGGATATCACCGGGCTTGGGAGAGAGCCTGCCCCAGGGGGACTCTTCCCTCCCTTGTGCCCCCCCACCGTTACCCCCTCGAGCCCCCGAGCCATCATCCCTGCCCCCCGACCCGACCCCTGTTGGCCAACCCCCGAGTGACGCCATGGGGGGCTGGAGCCTAGTTCAGGGGAAGCGGGGCAAGCGGAAGGCTCGGGCTCCGCTCTTGCCATCTGGTGCGGAAGCCCCCCGGAAAACCAGAAAGGGGGGCACCGCTGCCGAGCCTTCCGCCTTGCCTACGGGTGCGTTCCACCCATTAGTGCCGGCTGGGGACGACGTGGCAGCATCGGTGGTCTCCCTCCCCGTGGAGACCTCCGATGGAGCTCCTCCTGCCCCCTTGCCACCTACACCCCCTGCAATGCCCGAAGCCAGCGTCGCCTCGGGCGCTAGCGGGGTGGACCCCGGGGTGGCGGGAGGAGAGCTCCGGTCCATCTTTGAGGAGATCGAGGCCCTGGGTCTGACCCCGGTCACCCAGGGGGAGGACGACCCTCTGCCAGCGGGCCTCGATCTGGCCGACCTCACCCCGGCCTCTCCTTCCCCGTGTTCCATCCCCCTAACTGCTGTTTCCGCTCCCGCCTCCGAGGGTCCCCTGGACTCTTTGACCTGCCCGGCCGCGGGTGGCACCCCGCTGACGGCCGCCGAGCCTGTCGAGGCGACGGCCGGTACCACGCGGTCGGGCCCCGAGCTACCAGGGGAATCCCTCGTTGGCGTGGGGCAACCGAGTTCCTTCCCGGGTGGGGACCCCATTGGTGTTTTTTCACCTCCTGACGCCGTGGCTGATCCATCTGCCATTGAGCCTGAGCCCGGCATCAGCGGGGATCCCCTTTCCACCCCCCAGACCCCTGAGCCCGAGCTTGTGGGGCCACCATCCACCCATCCAGCTCATAGGGCCCGGGATCCTGCCTCTGTCCCCCGGCCCTCCTCCTGACCCTGGCCCCGGCCCTCCTCCTGACCCCGGCCCCGGCCCTCCTCCTGACCCCGGCCCTGTCCCCTCCACCCCCAGCGATGTTATTGCCGCTCCTGGAGCCGTCTCCTTCCCTTCCCGGGAGGATGACCCCCAGGGAGCGGCCTCTGTTTTTCCCTGTCCCGACTCGTTAGGGGCTGCTATTCTCCCTCCGCCGCTCCCCATTGATCCGGGGTGTGAGGCGGACTGTGTGGCGCCGGCCCATCAGGCGCCACGTCGAGGGTCTGCCCCTTGCCTGTCCGTCTCGGTGGGCCATGGGGCCGTGCCAGGGGCCCCACTGGAGGACAACCGGGGGCTAGTGCCCCAGTCCCCCCATACGCTGCGAGAGGAGCTACGGGAGTTCCTGGAGGATGTCCGGGGCTCCC
>QXTE01000309.1:1239784-1249827 GCA_003942145.1 Platysternon megacephalum
CTTGAAACCGGCTGCCAACTAGACATGGAGCCGTTGATCACTACCCGTTGAGCCCGACGATCTAGCCAGCTTTCTATCCACCTTATAGTCCATTCATCCAGCCCATACTTCTTTAACTTGCCGGCAAGAATACTGTGGGAGACCGTATCAAAAGCTTTGCTAAAGTCAAGGAATAACACATCCACTGCTTTCCCCTCATCCACAGACCCAGTTATCTCCTCATAGAAGGCAATTAGGTTAGTCAGGCATGACTTGCCCTTGGTGAATCCATGCTGACTGTTCCTGATCACTTTCCTCTCCTCTAAGTGCTTCAGAATTGATTCCTTGAGGACCTGCTCCATGATTTTTCCAGGGACTGAGGTGAGGCTGACTGGCCTGTAGTTCCCCGGATCCTCCTTCTTCCCTTTTTTAAAGATGGGCACTACATTAGCCTTTTTCCAGTCATCCGGGACCTCCCCCGATCGCCATGAGTTTTCAAAGATAATGGCCAATGGCTCTGCAATCACATCCGCCAACTCCTTTAGCACCCTCGGATGCAGCGCATCCGGCCCCATGGACTTGTGCTCGTCCAGTTTTTCTAAATAGTCCCGAACCACTTCTTTCTCCACAGAGGGCTGGTCACCTTCTCCCCATACTGTGCTGCCCAGTGCAGCAGTCTGGGAGCTGACCTTGTTTGTGAAGATAGAGGCAAAAAAAGCATTGAGTACATTAGCTTTTTCCACATCCTCTGTCACTAGGTTGCCTCCCTCATTCAGTAAGGGGCCCACACTTTCCTTGACTTTCTTCTTGTTGCTAACATACCTGAAGAAACCCTTCTTGTTACTCTTAACATCTCTTGCTAGCTGCAACTCCAAGTGTGATTTGGCCTTCCTGATTTCCCCGGTCTTCATTTATTCACTCTAATTTAAGATTCCGCATGCCAGTACAGTAACTCCTCGCTTAATGTTGTAGTTATGTTCCTGAAAAAGAAAACAATGTTAAGTGAATCCAATTTCCCCATAAGAATTAATGTAAATAAGGGGTGGAGGTTAAGTTCCAGGGAAATTTTTTTCACCAGATAAAAAGCTATATATTATATAGATATACACACAGTATATGTTTTAAACAAACAATTTAATACTGTTCACAACTATGATGATTGTGAAGCTTGGTTGAGGTAGTGAAGTTAGAGGGATATTTCCCAGGGAATACCTTACTGCTAAATGATGAACTAGTACTTGGCTGAGCCCTCAAGGGTTAACACATAGTTTTGTATTATTTATATATTTTATTATGGAGATATACCTATCTCATAGAACTGGAAGGGACCCTGAAAGGTTATTGAGTTGAGTCCAGCCCCCTGCCTTCACTAGCAGGACCAAGTACTGATTTTCCCCAAGATCCCTAAGTAGCCCCCTCAAGGATTGAACTCACAACCCTGGGTTTAGCAGGCCAATGCTCAAACCACGGAGCTATCCCTCCCCTGCAACACAAGGCAGCATGAACACAAGGGAGGGGAAAAACATAGCAGACAGAGACAGACACACACCTTGTGTGTGGGAGAGAGAGAGAGAGAGAGAGATGCACACTGCCCCTTTAAGTAAGCTGACCCACTCTTAAGTGCATTGTCTTTTTAAGTGGATCAGGAAGTTGAGACAGCAGTTGCTGCCCCAGGCTCTCTCTGTCTCTCTCTGTCCTCCCTGCTCTATATGGAGAAGGGGTAAGTGGGGTGCAGGAGCAGGGGGGAGGGGGACACCCTGACATTAGCCCCCCTCCTTTCCCCCTGCACAGCTAGCAGGAATCTCTGGGAGTAGCTCCAAGGCAGAGGGCAGGAGCAGCACATGGCAGTGGGGGGAGGGACAGCTGAACTGCCGATTGCTAGCCTGCTGGGCGACTGCAGCACAGTGAACTGCGGGGAGCGGGGAGCAGGCTGCCAGGTGTGACGACAGAATGTGAAACCCTCGCGTTTTGCTACTGGTTGCAGTTTCTGCCACACAACGTAACCGTCTGTGCTCCTGCTCAGGACTTGCTGCCGCCTGGTCCATGGGGTTGCAAATCAGGAGGGACATGGTTTGTGGTAGAAAACACTCACATTTTGCTTCCTCCTGGCTAAAATGCCAAATTGACCTATTGCAGGAGTCTGGGGGGTTCTGCGTTTTCAGTTAATTTTAAATGAAGCTTCTTAATCATTTTAAAAACCTTATTTTCTTTATACACAACAATAGTTTAGTTATATATTATAAAAGAGACCTTCTAAAAATAGTAAAATGTATTACTGGCATGCGAAACCTTAAATCAGAGAGACTAAATGAAGACTAGGCACAGCACTTCTGAAAGGTTGCCGAACCCTGATCTTTTGGATGCTTGAGGCGCGGCGCGCTCTTTCACTGTTTGGTGTGTGAATACGTGAAAAGGGAGGTAAGGTTTGGGGGTACAGAGCACACCCCTTACCCATACGCAGCCAAGTCACTGGAAATAATCAAGGAGGAAGCCAGTGGAGAAAATGAATGGGGCCACTCTGGTTACCACCTTGGGTCAGGGGTGTGCTCTGTACCCCCAAACCTTACCTCCCTTTTCACGTATTCACACACAAAAAAGTGAAAGAGCGCGCCGCGCCTCAAGCATCCAAAAGATCAGGGTTCGGCAACCTTTCAGAAGTGCTGTGCCTAGTCTTCATTTAGTCTCTCTGATTTAAGGTTTCGCATGCCAGTAATACATTTTACTATTTTTAGAAGGTCTCTTTTATAATATATAACTAAACTATTGTTGTGTATAAAGAAAATAAGGTTTTTAAAATGATTAAGAAGCTTCATTTAAAATTAACTGAAAACGCAGAACCCCCCAGACTCCTGCAATAGGTCAATTTGGCATTTTAGCCAGGAGGAAGCAAAATGTGAGTGTTTTCTACCACAAACCATGTCCCTCCTGATTTGCAACCCCATGGACCAGGCGGCAGCAAGTCCTGAGCAGGAGCACAGACGGTTACGTTGTGTGGCAGAAACTGCAACCAGTAGCAAAACGCGAGGGTTTCACATTCTGTCGTCACACCTGGCAGCCTGCTCCCCGCTCCCCGCAGTTCACTGTGCTGCAGTCGCCCAGCAGGCTAGCAATCGGCAGTTCAGCTGTCCCTCCCCCCACTGCCATGTGCTGCTCCTGCCCTCTGCCTTGGAGCTACTCCCAGAGATTCCTGCTAGCTGTGCAGGGGGAAAGGAGGGGGGCTAATGTCAGGGTGTCCCCCTCCCCCCTGCTCCTGCACCCCACTTACCCCTTCTCCATATAGAGCAGGGAGGACAGAGAGAGACAGAGAGAGCCTGGGGCAGCAACTGCTGTCTCAACTTCCTGATCCACTTAAAAAGACAATGCACTTAAGAGTGGGTCAGCTTACTTAAAGGGGCAGTGTGCATCTCTCTCTCTCTCTCTCTCTCCCACACACAAGGTGTGTGTCTGTCTCTGTCTGCTATGTTTTTCCCCTCCCTTGTGTTCATGCTGCCTTGTGTTGCAGGGGAGGGATAGCTCCGTGGTTTGAGCATTGGCCTGCTAAACCCAGGGTTGTGAGTTCAATCCTTGAGGGGGCTACTTAGGGATCTTGGGGAAAATCAGTACTTGGTCCTGCTAGTGAAGGCAGGGGGCTGGACTCAACTCAATAACCTTTCAGGGTCCCTTCCAGTTCTATGAGATAGGTATATCTCCATAATAAAATATATAAATAATACAAAACTATGTGTTAACCCTTGAGGGCTCAGCCAAGTACTAGTTCATCATTTAGCAGTAAGGTATTCCCTGGGAAATATCCCTCTAACTTCACTACCTCAACCAAGCTTCACAATCATCATAGTTGTGAACAGTATTAAATTGTTTGTTTAAAACATATACTGTGTGTATATCTATATAATATATAGCTTTTTATCTGGTGAAAAAAATTTCCCTGGAACTTAACCTCCACCCCTTATTTACATTAATTCTTATGGGGAAATTGGATTCACTTAACATTGTTTTCTTTTTCAGGAACATAACTACAACATTAAGCGAGGAGTTACTGTACTGGCATGCGGAATCTTAAATTAGAGTGAATAAATGAAGACCGGGGAAATCAGGAAGGCCAAATCACACTTGGAGTTGCAGCTAGCAAGAGATGTTAAGAGTAACAAGAAGGGTTTCTTCAGGTATGTTAGCAACAAGAAGAAAGTCAAGGAAAGTGTGGGCCCCTTACTGAATGAGGGAGTCAACCTAGTGACAGAGGATGTGGAAAAAGCTAATGTCCTCAATGCTTTTTTTGCCTCTATCTTCACAAACAAGGTCAGCTCCCAGACTGCTGCACTGGGCAGAACAGTAATGGGGAGGAGGTGACCAGCCCTCTGTGGAGAAAGAAGTGATTCGGGACTATTTAGAAAAACTGGACGAGCACAAGTCCATGGGGCCGGATGCGCTGCATCCGAGGGTGCTAAAGGAGTTGGCAGATGTGATTGCAGAACCATTGGCCATTATCTTTGAAAACTCGTGGCGATCAGGGGAGGTCCCGGATGACTGGAAAAAGGCTAATGTAGTCCCCATCTTTAAAAAAGGGAAGGAGGAGGATCTGGGGAATTACAGGCCAGTCAGCCTCACCTCTGTCCCTGGAAAAATCATAGAGCAGGTCGNGTGCTATTTCTGGACTTTAGCAAAGCTTTTGATACAGTCTCCCACAGTATTCTTGCCAGCAAGTTAAAGAAGTATGGGCTGGATGAATGGACGGTAAGGTGGATAGAAAACTGGCTAGATGGTCGGGCTCAACGGGTAGTGATCAATGGTTCCTTGTCTAGTTGGCAGCCGGTATCAAGTGGAGTGCCCCAAGGGTCGGTGCTGGGGCCGGTTTTATTCAATATCTTCATTAACGATCTGGAAGATGGTGTGGACTGCACCCTTAGCAAGTTTGCAGATGACACTAAACTGGGAGGAGTGGTTGATACGCTGGAGGGTAGGGATAGGATACAGAGGGACCTAGACAAATTAGAGGATTGGGCCAAAAGAAATATGATGAGGTTCAACAAGGACAAGTGCAGAGTCCTGCATTTAGGACGAAAGAATCCCATGCACTGCTATAGACTAGGGACCGAATGGCTGGGCAGCAGTTCTGCAGAAAAGGACCTAGGGGTTACGGTGGACGAAAAGCTGAATATGAGTCAACAGTGTGCCCTTGTTGCCAAGAAGGCTAATGGCATTTTGGGTTGTATAAGTAGGGGCATTTCCAGCAGATCGAGGGATGTGATCATTCCCCTCTACTCAGCACTGGTGAGGCCTCATTTGGAGTACTGTGTCCAGTTTTGGGCCCCACACTACAAGAAGGATGTGGATAAATTGGAGAGAGTCCAGCGGAGGGCAACAAAAATGATTAGGGGGCTGGAGCACATGACTTACGAGGAGAGGCTGAGGGAACTGGGATTGTTTAGTCTGCAGAAGAGAAGAATGAGGGGGGATTTGATAGCTGCTTTCAACTACCTGAAAGGGGGTTCCAAAGAGGATGGATCCAGACTGTTCTCAGTGGTACCAGATGACAGAACAAGGAGTAATGGTCTCAAGTTGCAGTGGGGGAGGTTTAGGTTGGATATTAGGAAAAACTTTTTCACTAGGAGGGTGGTGAAGCACTGGAATGGGTTACCTAGGGAGGTGGTAGAATCTCCTTCCTTAGAGGTTTTTAAGGTCAGGCTTGACAAAGCCCTGTCTGGGATGATTTAGTTGGGAATTGGTCCTGCTTTGAGCAGGGGGTTGGACTAGATGACCTCCTGAGGTCCCTTCCAACCCTGATATTCTATGATTATAAGTCTCAGCACACCACTTCTGAAAGGTTGCCGACCCCTGACTTAGACCATCCCTGTCAGGTATTTGACTTAAGTGTTCTCAAAAACATCTAATGACAGGGACTCCACAGTCTCCCTAGGTAACCTGTTCCAGTACTTAATGAACCATAGCGTTAAAAAGTGTTTTTTTTCTAATATCTAACCTAAATCTCCCTCACTAATCTGATTACCTCTTCACCTACCTTTGGTGGGCAAGAACAACAATAGATCACCATCCTTTTTATATTGAAAGACTGTTATTAGGTGCCCCCCTCAGCTTCTGGGGCAGCTCCAGGCTCTTCCCGGGGTGCACTGAGGTGAGCTAGACAGAAAATTGTGGGGGGCTGCACGATACATCTTGAGGGTGCACATATTTATTGTTTTAACAGTACGCACTTAAATGTGTGTTTTATCTCTGTTATCCTCAAAAGGAGAATAAAAATATATACAGACAGATCGATTTTAAACTTTATCCATGGCAGCTCACTGGTGCAACCTTTATTCACAGAAACACAATAGGAAAAAAGCCTAAGCCAATAAATTAATAAATAAAATACTATTAATATTAAAAATAATAACAAACAAATGGAAACGTCTAGAAAAAATACTGGTTAAATAATACTATAAGCTAATTACTTTAATTTGTAGCTTGTACTATATTACATTTTAAAATTAGCCACTTGCACACGCAAACAAAATGAAACAACAGCACATACACACTCCTATTTAAAGCAAAATAAACTGACCAACACTAAGTACACCACATTCCCTAGCCCATCAAGCCCGTATTTCCAGTCCAGTCAAAACCCAATCAAATACATACAATTAAAAAATTCAAAACATTTTTAAAACTGTTTTTTTTGGGGGGGGGTCACTCTTCCTGTGACTATTGTACACCCACATGAGCCACAGTCTGTTTAGTTAAGAGCTAAATTGCTTTTGTTACTTTAACAAACTGCCAATTAATACAAAATCACAACAAAGCACAAAGTTAATAAAGCACTGTCAAAGCACAAAACCAGCATTTGACAGGCAGCAAAAATCAAGTTTAAATACTGTAAAAGCTGCCTTAGCGACCGCCTCTGAAGAGAGACCACCTGTCACAAGCGACTACTTGTAGAGGCCACAGAACTTTTCCCTCTATAATTTAACTCTGAAGAGTGACCACCTGTTATCTGCAACCAGCAACCACATTTTCTTATGCCCTTCAGAGCTGGGTGCCCAGCCAGCAGCTGCTGCTCTCTGCTCTGCCCAGCTCTGAAGGCAGTGCTGCCAACAACAGCAGCACAGAAGGGTGGCAATACCATACCTTTGAAGAGAGACCACCTGACAAGTGACCACTTTTGCCATCTTCCATGAGTGGTCGCTCTTGGCAGGTTTTACTGTAATTTCTTAAATTTTACATGCCTAGGGCCCCTCCTCTTGGTGCTATTGAGAGCTGCCTCCTCTGCTTTGCCTTTCTTGGACATTTTTACAGTTTCCTTCCCACTTTAAACTTTAGGGTACAGACATGGGGACCCGCATGAAAGACCCCCCCTAAGCTTATTTTTACCAGCTTAGGTTAAAAACTTTCCCAAGGCACAAATTTCTTTTTTGCCCTTAGTATTGCTGCCACCACCAAGTGATTTACACAAACATTCAGGGAGGGCCACTTGGAGCCCTACGTCCCCCCAAGCCCCTACACCCCTTTCCTGGGGAGGCTTGAGAATAATATCCTAACCAATTGGTTACAAGGTGAGCACAGATCAACCCCCCTGGGTTTTTAGGACACTGAAAAACAATCAATTTTTAAAAGAAGTTTATTTAAAAAAAAAATAAGAATCACCTCTGTAAAATCAGGATTGAAGATAACTTTACAGGGTAACAAAAAGATTTCAAACACAGAGGATTTTCCCTCTAAGCAAAACTTTAAAGTTACAAAAACAGGGATAAACCTTCCTCTTAGCACAGGGAAAATTTACAAGCTAAAACAAAAGATAATCTAACGTATTTCCTTGCTATTACTTACTATTTTTGTAATATTACATGCTTAATTCAGATATGGCTTAGGGAGATGTATTTTCCCTGCCCTGGCTCCTTGCTGACTTGGAGAGAACAACAAAGAAGCGCAAACAAAAAACCTCCCCCCACAGATTTGAAAGGATCTTCTTCCCGTATTGGTTCTTTTGGTTAGGTACCAACCAGGTTATCTGAGCTTCTTAACCCCTTACAGGTAAAGGAGGGATTTTATGCTACCCTTAGCTGTATGTTTATGACACGCCCCCCAAATCACAGACAGTGCTGGACAGCCTGCTCCACACTGGCTGTGATTTCTTTCTGGAGCTCTAGGAGAAAACAGAGTTAATAAGACACTAGGACCTTTAGATATACTTTTGATTATATAAAAACTAACAATATTTTTTACATTTTTAAGGACGATTTTTACCAGTTGATTTTGGGGAACTTTTACAGGAGAGTGCATCAGCCACTTTGTTAGAAGCTCCTGAAATGTGTTGTATTTTAAAATCAAAATCTTGGAGAGCTAAACTTCACCGAAGTTTTTTTGTTATTGTTCTTGACAGTATGAAGCCACTTCAGCGCAGCATGATTGGTTTGCAGGTGGAAACGCCGTCCCCAACATATGGGCGTAGCTTTTTCAAAGCTTACACAATGGTGTAACATTTCTTTTCACTGATTGACCAGTGGTTTTTCCTCTCAGACAGTTTTTTGCTGAGAAACACGACAGGATGGTATTTTTGATCTGGTCCTTCCTGCATTAAAACTGCTTCCACTTCATGCTTGGACGCATTTGTGGTTACTAGGAAGATTTGTTAAAGTCTGGGGCCCTTAGCACGGGGTCAGACATGAGTGTTGCTTTAAGTTGGTTAAAGGCCTTTTGACACTTTTTAGTCCACTGAACTGCATTTGGCTGTGTCTTTTTGGTTAGGTTTGTTAGTGGGGCAGCGATTTGGCTGTAGTGTGGTACAAATCGCCTGTAATACCTGGCCAAGCCTAAGAAGGATTGGACCTGTTTATTTGACACTGGGACAGGCCACTTTTGGATAGCATCCACTTTGGCCTGTAGGGGCTTGATAGTTTCATGACCCACCTGGTGTCCAAGGCCTGGTCTACACTACGAGTTTAGGTCGAATTTAGCAGCGTTAAATCGAATTAACCCTGCACCCGATCACACAATGAAGCCATTTACTTCCACATAAAGGGCTCTTAAAATCAATTTCTGTACTCCTCCCCGACGAGGGGAGTAGCGCTGAAATCGACATTGCCGGTTCGAATTAGGGTTAGTGTGAACGCAATTCGACGGTATTGGCCTCTGGGAGCTATCCCACAGGGCACCATTGTGACCGCTCTGGACAGCAATCTGAACTCCACAGGCCAGGTAGACAGGAAAAGCCCCGCGAACTTTTGAATTTCAGTTCCTGTTTGCCCAGCGTGGAGAGCACAGGTGACCACGCAGAGCTCATCAGCACAGGTAACCATGCAGTCCGAGAATCAAAAAAGAGCACCAGCATGGACCGTACGGGAGGTACTGGATCTAATCGCTGTATGGGGAGAAGATTCCGTGCTAGCAGAACTATGTTCCAAAAGACGAAATGCCAAAACATTTGAAAAAATCTCAAAGGGCATGATGGAGAGAGGCCACAATAGGGACTCATATTAGTGCCGCGTGAAAGTTAAGGAGCTCAGACAAGCGTACCAGAAAACCAAAGAAGCAAACGGACGCTCCGGGACAGAGCCGCAGACATGCCACTTCTACGCTGAGCTGCATGCAATTCTAGGGGGAGCCGCCACCACTACCCCACCCCTGACCGTGGATTCCGATGAGGGGTTACTCTCATCCATGCCTGAGGATTTTGCGGACGGAGAAGATGAGGAGGAGGAGGAGGACGAGCTTGCGGAGAGCACACAGCACACCGTTCTCCCCAACAGCCGGGATCTTTCTCAGCCTGACTGAAGTACCCTCCCAACCCTCCCAAGGCGGTATCCCAGACAATGAAGCCATGGAAGGGACCTCTGGTGAGTGTACCTTTGTCAGCGCCGGCTCCAGGGTTTTTGCTGCCCCAGGCAGCAAAAAAAAAAAAAAAAAGCCGCGGTCGCGATCTGCGGCGGCAATTCGGCGGGAGGTCCTTCGCTCCGAGCGGGAGTGAGGGACCCTCCGCCGAATTGCCGCCGAATAGCTGGACGTGCCGCCCCTCTCCCGAGTGGCCGCCCCAAGCACCTGCTTGTTCAGCTGGTGCCTGGAGCCGGCCCTGA
>QXTE01000309.1:1249839-1298378 GCA_003942145.1 Platysternon megacephalum
GGGAAGAGGGGCATTGGCGCTGAGCTGTTCGCGTTTGGCTAGGCGGTGGGGGGAGGGGTAAAGCGATCATCCCAGAGAATTGGATGGGGGGGGGGGGTTAGTTTGGTTTCTGCTGCTGCACGTTAACACAAAAACCGCAGCACTCAACGGGCTTTGCTTGGTATGTGGGAAAGGAGGGCACTGCTTTTATGAAGGTTGCAGAAGCCGAAAGACAATGGCTTACCATGGCCGCATGCAAGCTAACTTCTGTTGCTCGGCCCTGCATCTGTGATATCTAACACCAAAGCCACAGGCACTCAATATTAAGATGCAAAATGCGACCTTGTACCGAAATCACATGTGCTATGTAATGTGAATAGTGTTGTTCACCGTGAAAGAGTATAAGCATTGTTCTGTAAAATGTATCTTTTTAAATACTTCTCTCCCTTTTTTCCCCTCCCGCAGCTGCAAATTTTTCAAGCCTCCCTCCTCCGTCCTGAAGGCTATCACAGATAAGGCGGCGAAAAAAACTCACACGAGACATGTTCTCTGAGATCATGCAGTCGACCCACGATGAAAGAGCTCATCTGAATGAGTGGAAGGACACGGTATCAAAGTACAGGAAAGCTGCCAGGAGGGACGAATGTGAGGCCAGGAGGGACGAATGTGAGGCCAGGTGGCGGGATGCAACGCTGGGGCTGCTGCGTGAGCAAACGGACATGCTCCGGCGTCTGGTGGAGCTTCAGGAATGGCAGCAGGATCACAGAGTGCCGCTGCAGCCCCTGTATAACCGCCCTCACCCCTCCCCAAGTTCCATAGCCTCCTCACCCAGACGCCCAAGAACACGGGGGCGGGGGAGGCTCCATGCACCCTGCCACTCCACCCCAGTGGACAGCCCAAGCAAAAGGCTGGCATTCAACAACTTTTGAAGTGGCCTTTTCCTTCCCTCCTCCCAAACCCCACCCGGGCTACCTTGTCAGTTCTCTCCCTATGTTTATAATCAATTAATAAAGAATACATTATTTTTAAACGATAGTGACTTTATTTCCTTTGAAAGCAAGCTGTGATCGAAGGGGGGAGGGTGGGTTGCTTACAGGGAATGAGTCAATCAAGGGGGTGGGTTTTCATCAAGGAGAAACAAACAGAACTTTCACACCGTAGCCTGGCCAGTCATGAAACTGGTTTTCAAAGCTTCTCTGATGCGCACCGCTTCCTGGTGTGCTCTTCTAATCGCCCTGGTGTCTGGCTGCGCATAATCAGCGGCCAGGCAATTTGCCTCAGCCTCCCACCCCCACCATAAACATCTGCCCCTTACTCTCACAGAGATTGTGCAGCACACAGCAATAACAATGGGAATATTGGTTTGGCTGAGGTCTGAGCGAGTCAGTAAAGAGCGCCAGCGACCCTTTAAACGTCCAAAGGCACATTCTACCACCATTCTGCACTTGCTCAGCCTGTAGTTGAACAGCTCCTGACTGCTGTCCAGGCTGCCTGTGTATGGCTTCATGAGCCATGGCATTAAGGGGTAGGCTGGGTCCCCAAGGATAACTATAGGCATGTCAACATCCCCAACGGTTATTTTCTGGTCTGGGAAGTAAATCCCTTGCTGCAGCTGTTTAAACAGACTAGTGTTCCTGAAGACGCGAGCGTCATGAATCCTTCCCGGCCATCCCACGTTGATGTTGGTAAAATGTCCCTTGTGATCCACCAGTGCTTGCAGCACCACTGAAAAGTACCCCTTGCAGTTTATGTACTGGCTGCCCTGGTGGTCCGGTGCCAAGACAGGGATATGGGTTCCATCTATCACCCCACCACAGTTAGGGAATCCCATTGCAGCAAAGCCATCTACTATGACCTGCACATTTCCCAGAGTCACTACCTTTGGTAGCAGCAGCTCAGCGATTGCTTTGGCTACTTGCATCACAGCAGCCCCCACAGTAAATTTTCCCACTCCAAATTGATTCCCGACTGACCGGTAGCTGTCTTGCGTTGCAAGCTTCCACAGGGCTATCGCCACTCGCTTGTGAACTGTGAGGGCTGCTCTCATCTTGGTATTCTTGTGGTTCAGGGCAGGGGAAAGCAAGTCACAAAGTTCCATGGAAGTGCCCTTACGCATGAGAAAGTTTCGCAGCCACTGGGAATCGTCCCACACCTGCAACACTATGCAGTCCCACCAGTCTGTGCTTGTTTCCCGGGCCCAGAATCGGCATTCCACGGCTAGATCCTGCCCCATTAACATCATGGTCTCCAAAGTGCCGGGGCCCACGGTTTGAGAGAATTCTGTGTCCATGTCCTCATCACTCTCGTCACCATGCTGCCGTCGCTGCTTCCTCCTCCTCCTTGCCTGGTTTTGCAGGTTCTGGTTCAGCATAAACTGCACGGTAATGCGCAAGGTGTTTACAATGTTCATGACTGCTGTCTTGAGCTGAGCAGGCTCCATGCTTGCGTGGTATGGCGTCTGCACAGTTCATCCAGGAAAAAAGGCGTGAAATGGTTGTCTGCAATTGCTTTCACGGAGTGAGGGAGGGAGGGAGAGGGGGGCCTGACGACATGTACCCAGAACCACCCGGGTTCACTACAAAAAAATTTCTAGCCCAGGTGGTGAGGGGCATTGACAAGCTATCACTTTAAATTCTCAGGAGGTTTTCTGGTCCTGTTGGCAGGCTAGTGGGCGCTATAGGGAAGCATGTGACCTGGGTCTAGCAGCAGTCAGTCTGCAAAGACCCAGCATAGAGCAAGGTGGGGTGAATTTCCTGAGGGAGTCCGGTGATCTCCACACACCAATGCAGGTTACAGTGCCTGAGGGAGCAGCCTGTTTTCTCTCTCTCTGTTTTTTGGTTCTTGTGCATTTCAGTTCTGGATTCTAAGCAACCAAGTTCTGTTGCTTCCAGCTACAGTATATTATGTTTCTATCTCACTTCTTTGCATGTAAGCCAGGAACGCAACAGGGAGCTGCAGAGAACAGTTTGAAAACGTGACCCTGAGTGTGACGCTAACGGCTCAAAAACCAGAAGGTGAAGAAAAGAAGCACAACATTTTTATGTTTTCAATCTCATGATTTCAAAGCCAATCTCATGATTCCGGGGGTCTGATTCAGGAGTTTGGCTGCGGTAAGAATAACACCCCAACGGTCGTCAGAAAGGACAAGCCACGTTTTTTAACCCCAGCCCCCTTCTGTGCTGGCGTGGGATCCCTGGNACCCCCCCGAGCGCCGCCCGGCCAAAACAAAAAAAACCCACCCCAAGCGCCCCCCGCCACCTCAAGATTGGCCGCCCCTTACAAGGTGCCGCCCCAAGCACGTGCTTGGTCGGCTGGTGCCTGGAGCCGGCCCTGCTGTGATCACCGCGACCCACACCCCTCCCTGGAAGGCTATGGGGCTGCATGGGGGTTCCCCAACTCCCTCCGTGTGATAAGATGCACATGGAGAGAAGCCATGTCTACCCCAGGGGATTTATTTGGCCCAGCCACTAGAGAAGGACAGGTCCCCATGCACAGTGAGCACCACACAGCTGGGGTTTCCCTATTCCCCGACCGAATGGCAGCTGGGTTGCTCACTCCCCCGGGACTCTTTGACCAGCCTTGCCCTATCCCCAGGGCCGGGTCTGCATCTGCAGAGTCCCAAGCACCCGTTATGCTACGGTGTCGCCAGCCCTTGCGATTGTCTCACGAGTCTCGCAATATTCGGGATTTGACCTCAAGCCCTGGTTGCTGGAATCATGAGATTGTGCCAGAATCTCAGGGTTCACTACAAAAAGAGATATGAAAGATGTAAATTTCTAGCCCAGGTGGTGCGGGGCATTGACAAGCTATCACTTTAAATTCTCAGGAGGTTTTCTGGTCCTGTTGGCAGGCTAGTGGGCGCTATAGGGAAGCATGTGACCTGGGTCTAGCAGCAGTCAGTCTGCAAAGACACAGCATAGAGCAAGGTGGGGTGAATTGCCTGAGGGAGTCTGGTGATCTCCACACACCAGTGCAGGTTACAGTGCCTGAGGGAGCAGCCTGTTTTCTCTCTCTCTGTTTTTTGGTTCTTGTGCATTTCAGTTGTGGATTCTAAGCAACCAAGTTCTGTTGCTTCCAGCTAGAGTGTATTATGTTTCTATCTCACTTCTTTGCATGTAAGCCAGGAACGCAACAGGGAGCTGCAGAGAACAGTTTGAAAACGTGACCCTGAGTGTGATGCTAACGGCTCAAAAACCAGAAGGTGAAGAAAAGAAGCCCAACATTTTTATGTTTTCAATCTCATGATTTCAAAGCCAATCTCATGATTCCGGGGGTCTGATTCAGGAGTTTGGCTGCGGTAAGAATAACACCCCAACGGTCGTCAGAAAGGACAAGCCACGTTTTTTAACCCCAGCCCCCTTCTGTGCTGGCGTGGGATCCCTGGGAGACGCTGTGGGGAGGCCAGTGGGGCAAAGGGGATGGGCAGTGCCCCCTGGAGGGGGTCCGGTGATCTCCACACACCAGTGCAGGTTACAGTGACTCCAGCGTAGCACAATAGGGCACTAGCCCACCCCTAACCATGCCTTGAGATTGGGCCCTCCCTGGGGATGGGAAATACGTGTGAGTGACATGAGACTCGTGACCACAGGACATAGTAGTGGAAGGGACCGCCTGGCTCATTGAGTCCCCAGCTATCTCCGACAGCCCTGTCATATCATCCCGTTCAAGCTGCAGCTTCAAATTAGCTGTTCCTGAACCTCCCTCCTCTGATGGGTAGAACCCTGACAATTTCTAGCCTCAGTTTACTCCTGACTAGTTTATCCCCATTTGTTCTTGTGCCGACATGGTCCGGTTGCATTAGCAGATCTTCCCTCTCCCTGGAACTCACCCCCCCACCCCAAAATGAGAAGCAGCCCTCTCTCAGTCTGTGTCTGGCTAGGCTGAACAAGTTGAGCTCATCCACGCTCCTCTTGTAAGCCGACTCCACTGTCCTGGGCATGCAGAAGTCCACTAGCAGGGGCCGGAGAGGGGATGGTCTCTCTCGGGCTGGCATCTGTGGACTATGGGGCTGATCCCGCTGAAATCTAAAGGACCCAGACCCTGAGCAGCGCTTCAGAGACACCCCCACCCCCATGTCTGAACGCCCGAGGGGACAGGAATCCTCACCCAGCGACATCAGGGTGTCGTAGCTTTCTTGCATGACGTCCCTGTACAGGGCTTTTTGGTGAGGATCCAGCAGGACACACGGTTCCATGGTGGAATACACAGCCACCTCCTTGCCGGCCGCCGGCCCCTGGAACAGCCAGAGACCCTCACTCAGAACCTGCTGTCCCAGCCATACACTCGCGCCCCCCTCCCCCAGTTTGTCCATGGGCCCCACTGCCCCACCTTCTGGTGCTACCTAACGAATAGCACTCTGAAAGGCAGCACGACCCAGGGGATGGTCTTCGACCCAGGCTCTGCCCCTGGTGCCCACAGCCCAGCCATGTCGCCGCTTCATGCCTCGGTTTCCCCATCTGTAAAAGGGGGAGAATGACCCTGAGCTCCTTTGTAAAGCACCTGGAGATCTGTGGATGGAATGCGTGACAGGAGAGCTCATGCTATTAGCATTCCCACCCTCATCCTCCCCCACCCAGCCCTAGCCTTTAACTCCGGAGTGTTTCCAGCTGGGCCTGGAGGCTCAGGCACAGCCGTCCTAGTGAGGCGCAGATGATCTGCCATTGCCTGTCTGGGGTGAGGGGTTCCCAGACACCTTTCCCCACTGCAGAGTGTGAAGCCATTCGTGCCTTGGCTACTGCCATGGCAGGCCGCTGGGGTGGGGGCGGCCGGTACCCCTCTCCCTGGAATGTCAGTGCCATGCTAGACATGTCCGTCATTGCCGGCTTTAACCCCTTCCCCCCTGCTCCCTGCTCCCCCAGCCTCCTGGATGGGCCACTCTCAATCCCACGGCCCGGCCCGTGGGAGGAGGGCAGGATCCAGAGCGCTATCCTGCAGCCGAGAAGGGCGAGCAGGGGGAGGTTTCAGGAGGGGCTTTTGGCCCATTTCTCACCCCAGTTCCCCCAGGGCCTTTCCCTGCATACAGACGAATTAGACCCACAGATGCTTGGAAAACCCTGGCTCACTTTATTCCAGCGCAGACCCGGCCCCTCCCCCGGGACCAAACCCACCCAGACATTGGTACCCCCACTCCCAGGCACAGAGCCTCTTAGCCAAGTGCAGAACCAAAGGAGCCACTTTGCGGGATCACCCCTGACACTGTCCCCAGGGCAGCGCATCCCCCCAGCAGCGCGGGGACCAGGCAGAGGCAGGAACTGGCTTTTCCTCTCCCTGCTCCTCCCCTTGTCCCAGGAAAGTCAATCTGCCCCGGGGCGCTGCAGGGAATGGGGCTGGGCAGGGCTGGGAGCCGGGACCTCCCTCCCTACTTACTGCTCCTGCTGCACCTGCCAGTCTCTATCCCTGTCTCCCTCCTGCCCCCTCCCCTCGGGCTGGGAGACTCGGTCCCTGGCCCGGCCCGGGGCGTTCGCTCTCCCGGAGCTGGCTCGGCTACTGCAGGGGCTCAGGGGGGCAGAGCCTGGGGGGGGGGTGTCAGGGAGGGCAGCAGCTCTGGGGCTCGCAGACCCCTGCCCCCCCAGCAGAGCTGGGGCGAGGAGGGGCCGTTGGTGCGGAGTCACTTTCGTGCCCGGCCCCAGCCTTTCCCCCCGGGTCTCTCCCCTCACCTGCAGGCTCCGGCTCAGGAGCTGGGGTCGGCAGAGCCCAGAGCTGCCTCCAGCCACCGGAGAAAGTCCCCTCCCCCTCCCCGGGCTGGGCACAGAGGAGGGCTAATATCGGTCTCTCCCCGCACAGACCCCGCTGGGCAGCAGCAGCGGCTCAGCCCGGGCTGCAGGTTCTCTGCCCGGGAAGCTCAGCTCTCTCCCGGCGGAAGAGGAAGCGGGGCAGGCAGAGGAGGAACCAGTTTCCCCTCCTTGAACATCAGCCACTGTCCTCTAGTGGCAACAGCTCCTCCTCCCCGGCCGCTCCAGCGGGAAGCCAGCCCCGGGGACTGAGCGGTTCCCAAGCGTGCCACTGGGCCCCATATCCTCAGCCACCCGTCTGGGACCCAGACAGAGCAGCCCGACTGGCTCCCAGCTGGCTGAGTCAAGTCTGGAAGCAAGAGCGAACCCCCCTGCTGAATGGGAAGTGAATCGGGCCGGGGGTCCCGCCTGAGGGCCCCCAGAAATAGCTTGTTAATTGCAGCCCCCCCCTTCCGCCCCCCCCTTCATCACCCATCTTCCCAATACTAAAAGCGTGAGCCAGGCATTGACAGACATTTTTGCCAGGGTAGGTTGGCTCTCCGACATCCTTACAGATTTGGGAACTAACTTCCTGGCAGGGACCATGAAACGTCTTTGGGAAGCTCACTTCGCGCCAATGTTTTCAGCCACCCCAGGATGGACAGAACGGGCATACCACTCCGTTGACACAGGTGATGCTTGCCCAATTAGAGCCCAACCCTACCGGATGGCTCCTCAAGCCAAAACTGTGATAGAAAGGGAGATCAAGGACATGTTACAGACAGGTGTAATCCACCCCTCTGAGAGTGCATGGGCCTCTCCAGTGGTTCTGGTTCCCAAATCAGACGGGAAAATCCGCTTTTGTGTGGACTACCATAAACTAAATGCTGTAACTCACCCAGAAAACTATCCAATGCCGCGCACAGATGAGCTATTGGAGAATCTGGGATGTGCCCAGTTCATCTCTACCTTAGACTTAACTAAGGGGTACTGGCAAGTGCCGCTAGATGACCCAGCCAAGGAAAGGTCAGTCTTCGTCACCCATGTAGGGCTGTATGAATTTAATGTGCTCCCTTTCGGACTGCAAAATGTACCCGCCATCTTCCAGAGACTGGTAGATAACCTTCTGGCTGGATTTGGGGAATTTGCAGTCGCTTACCTCGACAACGTGGCTATATTTTCAGATTCATGGGCAGAACACCTGGAACACTTCCAAGCGGTCTTCCAGCGCATAAAGGAGGCAGGATTAACCGTTAAGGCCAAAAAGTGTCAAATAGGCCTAAACAGGGTAACGTACCTTGGACACCAGGTGGGTCAAGGTACTATCAACCCCCTACAGGCTAAAGTAAATGCTATCCAAAATTGGTCTGTAAAGTCAAAGAAGCAGGTCCAATCCATTTTTGGGCTTGGCCGGGTATTACCGACAATTTGTATCAAACTACAGCCTAATTGCCACCCCACTAACAGACCTGACCAAGAAAAAAAAACCAAATGCAGTTCAGTGGACTGAAAAGTGTCAAAAAGCCTTTAAACTAGCTTAAGGCGGCCCTTAAGTCTGACCCTGTACTGAGGGCCCCGGACTTCGACCAACCGTTCGTTGTAACCACAGATGCGTCCAAGCATGGTGTAGGAGCAGTTTTAATGCAGGAAGGACCAGATCAACAATTCCATTCTGTCGTGTTTCTCAGCAAAAACCTTTCTGAGCGGGAAAGCCACTGATCAGTATCAGAAAAAGAATGTTACGCCATGGTGTATGCTCTGGAGAAGCTACACCCATACATTTGGGGATGGCAGTTCCACCTGCAGACTGACCATGCTGCACTGAAGTGGCTTCACACAGTCAAAGAAACTAACAAAAAACATATTTGGTGGAGTTTAGCTCTTCAGGACTTTGATTTTGATAAACAACACATTTCAGGAGCTTCTAACTAAGTGGCTGATGCACCCTCCCGTGAAAGTTTCCCAGAATCAACTGGTTACAATCGTCCTTGAAATGTGGAAAATATTGTTAGTTTTTACATAATCGGTAGTATATCTAAAGGTGCATGTGTCTTATTAATTCTGTTTTCTCCTAGAGCTCCAGGAAGAAATCACAGCCAGTGTGGAGCAGGCTGTCCAGCACTGTCTATGATTTGGGGGGCGTGTCATAAACATACAGCTAAGGGTAGCATAAAATCCCTCTTTACCCTGTAAAGGGTTAATTCCTCTTTTACCTGTAAAGGGTTAAGAAGCTCCGATAACCTGGGTGGCACCTGACCAAAAGGACCAATAAGGGGAGAAGATACTTTCAAATCTGTGGGGGAAGGTTTTTCGTCTGTGTCTCCCGGAGTCAACAAGGAAACAGGGCAGGGAAAATACATCTCCCTAAGCCATATCTGAACTAAGCATCTACTATTGCAGAAATAGTAAGTAATAGAAAGAAATGCGTTAGATTATATTTTGTTTTAGCTTGTGAATTTTCCCTTTGCTAAGAGAGAGGTTTATCCCTGTTTTTGTAACTTTAAAGTTTTGCCTAGAGGGGAATCCTCTGTGTTTTTAAGTCTTTTGTTATTCTGTAAAGTACTTACCATCCTGATTTTACAGAGGTGATTCTTTTACCTTTTCTTTAATTAAAATTCTTCTTTTAAGAACCTGATTGATTTTTCATTGTTCTTAAGATCCAAGGGTTTGGGTCTGTGTTCACCTGTACCAATTGGTGAGGATATTATTCTCAAGCCTTCCCCAGGAAAGGGGGGTGCAGGGCTTGGGGGAATATTTTGGGGGAATAGGACTCCAAGTGGTCCTTTCCCTGATTCTTTGTCTAAATCACTTGGTAGTGGCAGCATACTGTTCAAGGTGGAATTTGTGCCTTGGGAAAGTTTTTAACCTAAGCTGGTAAAAATAAGCTTAGGGAGTCTTTCATGCGGGTCCCCACATCTGTACCCCAGAGTTCAGAGTGGGGAAGGAACCCAGACAGCTCCTATGGCTGGAGTAGTGGTGGAAACTGAGGTGTGGCTGCTGCAATGCCATATCTGGACACAATGGGCTGTATTGATGTGGCAGCTTACCACAAGGTGTTTCTTGCTGGGCCCATCCCATCTCCTGTGTCCTCCAGAGGNCTTTTGAGACCCCCCCCCCCCCCCCCCCCGCCCCGCACATTGAGCAGTGCTGACAGTCGGGGTGTCATAAAAACATAAGAATGGCCTTACTGGGTCAGACCAAAGGTCCATCTAGCCCAGTAGTCTGTCTTCCAATGCCCCACAGGGAATGAACAGAACAGGCAATCAAGTGATCCATCCCCTGTCACCCATTCCCAGCTTCTGGCAAACAGAAGCTAGGGACACCATCCCTTCCCATCCTGGCTAATAGCCATTGATGGACCTATCCTTATCTAGTCCCTGCCTGCCCCACTCAGTGACCCAGACTCCCAGCCAGAGGGAGACAAGAGCCTAGCTAGACAGTAGGTACAATGTGTGTGTGGGTGTGCCACTATATCACGCAGTTACAGGGGGTGCTGGGCATGACCTGCCGGCTCTGACTCACCCAGGCAGTGTCTGTACCTGACTAGATCCCAGCGCCCTGCAGCCCCTTGGCCTGGCCCTGCTGGGGGCTGGCTCCTGGAGGCATCACAGAGGTGGCAGGAGAGGAAGGGAGGGTGTGAGAGAAGCAGGTGAAAGACGCTGGGTGGGGAGTTGCTGGAACAAGAAGAGAGTGGGGGTGGGGCTTGAGGTGGGAAAGCAGCAATTGAGTTGCCAGCCTAGAGCCCCTCCCTTGGCCATCCCTGGATGGCAGGGCTCGGCCTTTGGCTTACAGCGGGCGCCCTGCTGGCCCTGGACTCGGGCTGTCAGCACGGCTTGGTTAATACAGAGAGCCAGATAATGCGAATAACCAGGGTTCTGCTGTATATGGTTTTCTCACACAATGTAAAAACAAAAGACTCCCTGTAACAACACACATTCTGCGGTTTCCTGTGGCAAAGGGAGTTCTAGGATCCTACCGATCAGCACTCAGTGGAGCCTGGGAGGGGAACAGGTGGCTGCTTCTTCAGAGGGCCGCCTGCCCACGCTGCTGGCACTGATCGCCTGGGCTTGCATGCCCACCCCAACAAGGGCAGAGCCAACACTCCTGGGTCGTTCTCGGCCAGGCCCCAGAGGAGTGGGGCAGGCAGGCAAGTGCACAGGGCCGTGTCCTTGGCTCGCCAGCATCTGCAACCCCCCTGCAAACCAGCTCCTGTCTGGCCTGTCCCAGAGGGAGCCGCTGCGGGCAGGACTAAGGCAGGACACATTGCCAAGCAGCGTTACGGGTGCCAGCAGGTCTGACAAACGCTCCCTGAGATGGAGCTGAGGTGCAAGGTCCCAGGTCGCTCGGCGGGGGCCCTGCACATGCCCGGGAGAAGCCACAGGCGGTAGGGGATGGGCTGCCATGTGCTGGGCACCACTCCCCAGCATGAGCCAGGCAGTGAAAGCCCCTTACAGCTGCTCCCAGCTCCCACTCCCCTTCGGCCGAGCTGACGTGCCCCCAGCCTGCTAGGACCAGGCTGTGTGACCATAGATAGGAAGTTTATGGTTATATATACTGCAGAGATCCAAATTATCTCATTAAATAATGGGGAGGGGCTGCCCAGAGCTCAGTGTCTTCCTTGACCATGGCTGGCGAGGGGTGAGGTTTGCAGACTCCCGATCTGCAGTGCCAGGAGTGCCAGGTCCTTATCCAGAGCCAGGACCCGGGTGAGAGGCAGGTGGGGAAGGCTCTAGGCAGGGGGGCCACCCGGGTTCCCTCCAACCTCTTGCTCCCTGTGCCCCTCACCGGGCTCTGGCTGGCAGCCCCTTGGCAGCAGCTCGTTGCTCACAGCGCTGCTTTCTCCAGCTCCGTCTGTTAATTGTACGCAGGCTTTGTCTGGCCTGCGGCCCCCTCCCCCTCGGAGCTGCACTGAGTCCCAAAACACCACTCTGTGCCATTAGCATAGAGTGGGCAAGACCCAGTTCTAGGGGGAGCAGCCAAGGAGATGGATCAGAGGCGGCTTTGTGCAGATGCGGAGTGTGGGTGAGGGGATGAAATGGCTGTCTGTACCGGAGCAGCTCCCAGCCCACCCTGCCCCGCCCAGCCCCAGATCCAGCCCAGGGCCCAGCCCCGTGCAGGGAGCAGAAGCAGAAAGGCAGAGAGGCCAACTATGCTCCAGCCTCAGAGATCAGAACACTGACACCAAGAACTGCCCAGCACGTATCATAGGGGCTCGGGCCCCCAGCACCACATGCTCCACGTCTCCCCCACAGCACATCTCCCTCCGCTGCTGCATCCCTCACACCCCTCCCTCTCTGCCTATCCCCCATGCCTTCTCCCACCCACGCACCATGCCCCACCCCTCTGCCTATCCCCCATGCCTTCTCCCACCCACACCCCTCCCTCTTTGCCTATCCCCCATGCCCCTCCCTCTCTGCCTGTCCACCATGCCTTCTCCCACCCACGCACCATGCCCCACCTCCTCTGCCTATCCCCTGTGCCTTCTCCCACCCACGCCCCTCCCTCTCTGCCTATCCCCCGTGCCTTCTCCCACCCACGCTCCTCCCTCTCTGCCTGTCCACCATGCCTTCTCCAACCCACACCCCTCCCTCTCTGCCTATCCCCCATGCCTTCTCCCACCCATGCCCCGCCTTCCTGCACCCTGCCTCGCTGCCCCCCTCTGCCGCCATCCCTACCAAGCCCCATTCCCCCAGCCTCGCCTCCTTTGGTCCCATGCCCCCCACCCCGCTTTCTGCTTTCTATTTAATAGCCACAACAGCTGCTTGATAAGATCATTCAGCCCAGGAGAGTCTCAGGGCTGCAATGGAGGGACGGTTAGTGCTGGCTGAGCCAGGCATGCTGCAGGCAGGCGCCATGCAAGCTTCCCACGAAGCTCTGCGATGCCCCTCAATCCTGACCCACAGCCCCATTATTCCAGCTCTGGGCTCTTCCCGCAGCTCTTCAGTGTTGACTTCCAGCCCCCTGCTTTTCCCAGCTCTTCGCAGCGCTCCACCTAGTCCCCACGTGCAGCCCCGCTCTTATCTCAGCCATACTCTGCCTTGCCCCTCCAACCCAATCCAGACCCCCTGCTATTCCAGGTGCAGGCTGCTCCTCCCTTCTCCATCCAGCATTCTGCAGTCACGATGACCCGCTGCTCCCCTTCCCTGCTGCTCCAGTCCGGGGCTCCCCGCACACAGGGCTGTGTATGGTTCTGGTAAACGTNGGGGGGGGGGGGGGGGGGGGGGGGGGGGGGGGGGGAGCTGCTGATCCCAGCATTACAGAAAGACACCAGCACTGGTTAAAAATGGTGCAAATTCTTTGAGATCAAGGTTCTGCGCCACCCACATCTTGCGCAGTGTTTCAGTTTCACTGCAAAACTCGGGGCTGTGACAGATCTAGCTCCAGTTATTTGCATTCATTTCATTAGTTCCCTTCTATTCATGCCCCTGAACTGCTGGCTTCTCCGGGGAGATGCTTGGTGTGAGCAAGGAGCAGGAACTGGTGTGCATTTGGAGTCAGAAATGAGCAGATGGAAATGAGCATCCCGGGAACGGCACCTTCACATGGGCTTCCACCAGGCACCATGATAAGTTTGCAAAAGAGATCAGCATGTAGCAGCTCCCATGGTGCGCAATGGAGAACATTCCCCTCCCTGCCCCTGGAACGCAAGGGAGAGCATACCCTTCCCCCCCACATGGAGCACAATGGAGAACAGTCCCCCTCCCTCCCCCCAGTGGGGCACAATGGAGACTATCCCCCACCCCATGGAGTGCAATGGAGAATACCTCCCCCCATGGAGCGCAATGGAGAAGACACACACACACACAGTGTGGAGCACCATGGAGACCAGCTGCCCACCCCAATGTGGATTGCAAAGGAGAACAGTCCTCACCTCACCCCCACCCCCCACATGGAGAATTCAGGGGCTGTTGGCTGCTGAACTCTTTAGAAATTCTGGCCCCAAGGGAGGGGAACACCCAGTTCACATGGCCATGGGATGTCCTAAATCTAACTAAGTCCATTGGGCCCCACACGTCAGTCCCTTTGTGGAGCACCCTTTGTGTTCACCAGCTTCTTCCAACAGCTCCAGGAGCTGGCCTTTGGGCTGCAGCACTTCATGCACTCAGCCTGGGCCCCGCAGCGAGTGCGGAGCTGTTCAGGCTCCTGCTGGAGTCTGTTACTCCCGCAGTGAGCGATGCACCTGGTGAGCATCTGCAGCAACGCAGGGCAGCCTTCTCAAGCCAGCATGTATTAGTCACCTGGAATTCAGCATGAGTGAGGCCTTAGCTCCGCATGGAAAAGCCATGCTCCAAACAGAGCTGGCACTGGCAGAAGCAACTGTCATAGAATCATAGAATCATAGAATCATAGAATCTCAGGGTTGGAAGGGACCTCAGGAGGTCATCTAGTCCAACCCCCTGCTCAAAGCAGGACCAAACCCAACTAAATCAGCCCAGCCAGGGCTTTGTCAAGCCTGACCTTAAAAACCTCTAAGGAAGGAGATTCCACTACCTCCCTAGGTAACCCATTCCAGTTCTTCACCACCCTACTAGTGAAAAAGTTTTTCCTAATGTCCAACCTAAACCTCCCCCTCTGCAACTTGAGACCATTACTCCTTGTTCTGTCATCTTCTATCACTGAGAACAGTCTAGATCCATCCTCTTTGGAACCCCCTTTCAGGTAGTTGAAAGCAGCTATCAAATCGCCCCTCATTCTTCTCTTCTGCAGACTAAACAATCCCAGTTCCCTCAGCCTCTCCTCGTAAGTCATGTGCTCCAGCCCCCTAATCATTTTTGTTGCCCTCCGCTGGACTCTCTCCAATTTATCCACATCCTTCTTGTAGTGTGGGGCCCAAAACTGGACACAGTACTCCAAATGAGGCCTCACCAGTGCTGAGTAGAGGGGAATGATCACATCCCTCGATCTGCTGGAAATGCCCCTACTTATACAACCCAAAATGCCATTAGCCTTCTTGGCAACAAGGGCACACTGTTGACTCATATTCAGCTTTTCGTCCACCGTAACCCCTAGGTCCTTTTCTGCAGAACTGCTGCCCAGCCATTCGGTCCCTAGTCTATAGCAGTGCATGGGATTCTTTCGTCCTAAATGCAGGACTCTGCACTTGTCCTTGTTGAACCTCATCATATTTCTTTTGGCCCAATCCTCTAATTTGTCTAGGTCCCTCTGTATCCTATCCCTACCCTCCAGCGTATCAACCACTCCTCCCAGTTTAGTGTCATCTGCAAACTTGCTAAGGGTGCAGTCCACACCATCTTCCAGATCGTTAATGAAGATATTGAATAAAACCGGCCCCAGCACCGACCCTTGGGGCACTCCACTTGATACCGGCTGCCAACTAGACAAGGAACCATTGATCACTACCCGTTGAGCCCGACCATCTAGCCAGTTTTCTATCCACCTTACCGTCCATTCATCCAGCCCATACTTCTTTAACTTGCTGGCAAGAATACTGTGGGAGACTGTATCAAAAGCTTTGCTAAAGTCCAGAAATAGCACATCCACTGCTTTCCCCTCATCCACAGAGCCGGTTATCTTATCATAGAAGGCAATTAGGTTAGTCAGGCATGACTTGCCCTTGGTGAATCCATGCTGACTGTTCCTGATCACTTTCCCCTCCTTTAAGTGGTTCAGGATTGATTCCTTGAGGACCTGTTCCATGATTTTTCCAGGGACTGAGGTGAGACTAACTGGCCTGTAGTTCCCTGGATCTTCCTTCTTCCCTTTCTTAAAGATGGGCACTACATTAGCTTTTTTCCAGTCGTCCGGGACCTCCCCCGATCGCCATGATTTTTCAAAGATAATGGCCAATGGCTCCGCAATCTCATCGGCCAACTCCTTTAGCACCCTCGGATGCAGCGCATCCGGCCCCATGGACTTGTGCTCGTCCAGCTTTCCTAAATAGTCCCGAACTACTACTTTCTCCACAGAGAGCTGGTCACCTCCTCCCCATACCGTGCTGCAGAGTGCAGCTGTCTGGGAGCTGACCTTGTCTGTGAAGACAGAGGCAAAAAAAGCATTTAGTACACTAGCTTTCTCCACATCCTCTGTCACTAGGTTCCCTCCCTCATTCAGCAAGGGGCCCACACTTTCCTTGACTTTCTTCTTGTTGCTAACATACCTAAAGAAACCCTTCTTGTTACTCCTAACATCTCCGGCTAGCTGCAACTCCAAGTGTGATTTGGCCTCCAAGTGTCCCATGACTCCATGCCCTCCTGGGATCCATCCTGCCTGTGTCAATTCACTGAACAGACCATCTCCCTCTCACACCTGTGTGATCAGTTCCCCCCAGGGTGCCACCTGGAACTGGGGTACCACTGAGCCCTCTGACCCACCAGCCTGGTCTTCCTCTCACATTGTGCTGCTGTGACAAGCTGCAAAGCCCTCCAGCCTGCATTTTCACCAGCATTCACACAGGTAGGGACACACCCAGCTGTCGTTACACACAGGCTCTCTAACCACCAGCTTCCCAGCCTAGGACCCCAGAGCAGTACCATCCTGCCCTGGTCAAATCTGGCATTAAATATGGGTTTAATACTCGGTCGGCCTCTCCCGCAGTGTGAAGAGAACAATGCATATTTGTGGTAACCAAGCAGAGATTTTCCAGAAGCACTCCAGTCAAAGCTCGCTGGTTTGGATTAAAACATAAAATAATTGTATTAACTACAAAAGATAGATTTTAAGTGATTATAAGTGGGGGATTAAGTGGGGTTGGTCCAGCTTTGAGCAGGGGGTTGGACTAGATGACCTCCTGAGGGCTCTTCCAACCCTTATCTTCTATGATTCTATTATAAATGTTAGCAAACAGATCAAAGCAGATTACCTAGTAAATAAACAAAACGCAAACTAAGTCTAAGATACTAGAAAGATAGAATATGAACTAGCAAATTCTCACACTGACTGATGAGACTGGTGGGCTGCAGATTCTCATGGGACAAGCTGCACTGGCTTTACTGCTTGGAATCCCAAGGTCTTTCATACACAGGCTAGAAATACCTTTAGCCTGGGTCCAGCACTTCCCCCAGTTCAGTCTTTGTTCCTCAGGTGTTTCCAGGAGTCTCCTTGTGTGGGGAGTGAAGAACCACAGATGATGCCACTCTCTGCCTTATATAGCTTTAGCATATGACGGGAACCCTTTGTTTCAAAGCTTGTGAAAAAATACTGACATCCCAAGATGGAGTCCAGCATCATGTGGCCTACTCACATGTCCTTGTAGAGTCATAGAAGCCATCACTCACAGGCTGTCTGAAGCGTTCTTAGGGAGCCTCACCCCGTGGGGTATAAGCTTCTCCTGAGGCCTATTGTTTTTCTAATGGCCCATTGCCCTGAATAGGCCCTTTACGACCAGCTATTTAGATTAGTCATGGGTGTTATCCAGGTGTAACTACATGTGCAATGCAGATACATAGTCAATATTCGTAACTTCAAATACAAAAATGATACATGCATACAAATAAGATAATCATGTTCAGGAAATCATAACTTTTCCAGTGACACCTCACGTGACCCATCTTGTACAAAATGCATCATAATTATGGCATGATCATATCATATCACTGAAGAATACTGAGTGCAGTGTCACAACCGCCTGTCTTTGTTCCCCCTCACAGTTCTGTTGTTCCCACATCGCCTCCTCCCTTGGCTGCCAGGTGGCTAGAACTAATGTCCTTGTGGCTTCCCTTGACCCCATTCCCATGTGGCCAGCCCGATAGTTCCTTCGTGCCAGTCTGCACCTGCTTCCCTCCCTCTCCATGCAGCTCTCACTCCCTTGCCCCGGGGAGGGGAGCACTGCAAAGGGCCGTCCACACTTAAAATGCTACAGCGGCGCTGCTGCAGCGCTCCAGTGAGGACCCTCCATGCGCAGACAGGAGGGCTGCTCCAGGCACGAAAGCAACTCCCCCTCTCCGTCGGGGGTGCATTTCTCCCACTCTGAGTGATGTTGTTAGACCACCCTCATTGCCTAGCCTAGACCTGGCCGAAGTCACATAAAACATGACACAAAGTCCCCATGCTCCCCCCGGGGGGCCTCTGTCTGTAATCTGCCAGCCGGAGGCAGAACTGCACAGAGCTGCAGGGGAGATACTGTGCCAGGAGCTGGCGTTTCTGTGGACTCCTTTCCATTCCCATCCTTGTCTGGCAGACAGCCAGGGCCCCCTCCGTGCCTACTGGCACCCCTCCAGCACACCTACAGCAAGGCCTGCGTCTGCTCAGACACCATGGTGTCAGGCCCAACACAGAGCTGCTGCCGCCTCTGCCATGCCTCAGTGTCTGCTCACTGCAGGGACTGAGCGCTGGGCTGCCACCACCCTGTGTCCCCCACGGCAGCCTGGAACACCAGGAGTGGAGGGAGAGGAGGTGTGGGGGGGGGGACACGGGGGTAGGGAGGGTGTGCTGTTGCCAATTCCACAAAAATCACAATCACCCACCTCCCCGGCCCCGGCTTAAGGGATCATAAACACTGGTCAATGCTGGGTCTCTCTTGGCCTCCGGCTCTGGAGTCATCCGGCCACACTGGGATCTCATTTCCACACTTTTCTTCACAGCTGCCAGGGCTGGAAACTCCCTGAGATTGTCACCCCAGGAGCTGGGGCTTTAAGAAGAACAAATATCACAGACTGGCACTACACCTGCAAGCGGATACTGCTGCGGAAGGGGGCAGGGCTAGGAAGGGGGCATGGAGGATGTGGCAGTGACAGGGTATGGCTGGGGGCAAGGAGTCAGGACAAGGAGGACGCTGGGAGGGGGCAGTGTCAGGGAGGGTGAGGGATGGGCAGGATATGGCGGGGGACTGCATCCCAAGTCCACATGGCAGGGGGAGGAGATCTGAGCCCCATTTCAGTAATTCCTCAGCCTCACACACCAAGTCTGTTCCAGCTGCTGAAGCGACAGAGTGGGGCCGTTTGTCCAAGCTGCCGTAGCCAGAGCTCTTAGGGCCAGAGGCCCCTGGTTCAATCCCACACACGACTCCCCTGCCACCTGGTTGCTGCTACACTCAGGTTGTGCAGCACGTGGGATCTGCAGCATGTTCTCTTTGCTGGCCAGGCCATGCTGCACTGCTGAGAGCAGTAGGGTTGCCAGGCGTCCGTTTTTCAACCAGAATGTCTGGTCGAAAAGGGACCCTGGTGGCTCCGGTCACCACCACTGACTGGGCGGTTTAAAGTCTGATTGTGGCGCAGGCAGGCTCCCTGCCCAGCTCTGCATGGCTCCTGGAAGCAGTGGCATGTCCCTCTGGCTCCTAGGCAGAGCAGCCAGGGAGGCTCCGCGAGCTGCCCCTGCCCTGTGTGCCAGCTCTGCAGCTCCCATTGGCCGGAAACCGTGGCCAATGGGAGCTGCGGGGGCGGTGCCTGTGTGCAGGAGTAGAGCCCCCTGACCCCTCCACCTAGAAGCGGCTTCTGGGAGTCGCCTGAGGTCAGCACTGCCCAGAGCCCACACCCTCACTCCAACCCCCAGCCCCAGCCCTGAGACCCCTCCTGCACCCAAACTCGAGCCTGGTGCCCACACCCCTTCCCACACTCTGAACTCCTTAGCCCCAGCCTGGAGCCCCCTCCTACACCCCAACCCCCCCACCCACAGCCTGCACCCCCAGCCAGAACCCACACCCCCTTCCACACAGGGCCGCCGAGAGCGGGTTCGGGCCCCGGTGAAAATTTTTTTTCGGGCCCCACAGCAAGGGCGGACCGGCTAAACAGGGACGACGAGAGGGGGAGGAAGCTGGGGAAGCCGGGCCCCATTCCGGACCGCCGGGCCCTGGNCCCCCCCCCCCCCCCCCCCCCCCCAGCCCTGCTTCCACACCTCAACCCCCTGGCCCTGCCCAGTGAAAATGAGAGAGTAAGTGAGGGTGGGAGTGAGCGAGCCATGGAGGGAGGGGGCGTGGCCTCAGGAAGGGGCGGGGCCGGGCAGTGGCCTCAGGGCAGAGGCGAGGCAAGGGTGTTCGGTTTCCTGAAAATAGAAAGTTGGCAACCCTAGCGAGCGGCCAGGCCGGGGGAGCCAGCGGGAGGGCGTGGGGTGGCTAGTGGGGTGTTCTGGAAGTGCTGTAATCTAATGGCTAGGCCGTAACCCTGGCCAGAGGACATAGAGAGTATCCCCTCCCCCTCACAGCGCTCCCAGGGAAGTGGGGAGATGCCACAGACCCATAGGGGCTGTGCTGTGCCCCAGCTTGTAAGGAGTCCCTTGGGAGGACCCCTTCATGTTGCCAGACCCCCAAGGGGTCCCGCTCTTCCACAAGGGTAGGCCACATGGCCTCCTAGCCTGAGCCTTGGATTCTGGCGCTCCTGGGTAAGTCTACACGGCAAGCAGAGCCCTTGGCAGCACGTCTCAGAGCCTGGCTCTACATCCGTGGGCTGGAGGATTTGCGCTACGCTGCTAAAAGCAGCTGTGTAGACATGGGTGCTCAGGGTCTCAAGCCCTCTGCTCTCCCCAGGCCTGAGCACCCACATCTACACAGCTAGTCTCAGCTCCAAGGCCTGCCAGAGCCCCATGCTGCAGGCCGGTGCTTCCCAAATGTTTTACATCACACCCTCTCTTACCCCCAATGTAATCTGCCTGTGCCCCACCCTGCATTGCATCGTGGGATCTGCAGCATGTTCTCTTTGCTGGCCAGGCCATGCTGCACTGCTGAGAGCAGTAGGGTTGCCAGGCATCCGGGAGCCAGGGCCAGGAATGGGGGCACGGTTGGGGCTGAAAGCCAGGCCGGAGCCAGACCGCAGTTTGGGGTCGGGAGCCGGGCTGCGGTCAGAAGCCGAGGGCTGAGGCTGGAGCTTCAGCTAAGGCCAGGAGCTGGGGGCTGTGGGTGAGGGCGGGGTGGGGGCGGGCGGGGTCAGGAGCCAACGCTGCAGCCAGGCCAGGCGCCAGAGGCCGGGGCTGGGACTGGGGGCGGGATTGAAGCGAAGCTGAGGGCAGAGCAGGTGCTCCCTTCCTGGCCCAGTGGGGGCTGGCCCGGCCCCCGCTGTGCCCCCGAACGCAAAGTTTGGGAATCTCTGCTGTAGACTAGGGTGACCAGATGTCCCTATTTTATGGGGACAGTCCCGATATTTGGGGCTTTTTCTTCCATAGGCGCCTATTACCCCCCCCCCACCGTCCCGATTTTTCATACTTGATGTCTGGTCACCCTACTGTAGACCCAGGCTCTGGGACTTGCTGCCATGGGTTTCTGCTTGCTGTGTAGACGTATCCCACTTTCTCCCTGTGAGTGCTGTCCAGCAAGTCCAACTGTGAGCGATTCCTGGTCAAAGACTCTGACTCCCTCAGGGATCAATGCCCCTCAGCAGATATCTGCAGTGACTCCATGAACCCATTTCAAATCAGAGGTGGGTCCTAGTCATCTGGCATGCTGCATGGAATGGTCTTTGGCAGCGCAGCAAAGCAACGGTTCAGACATAGTCCAGACAAGCCAGCACCCAGCTCCCTTGGTCTTGCTGCTGTAGGCTCCATCCTGCCTTGCCCTCTCTAGCTGTTTGTTTGTCTTTGTCCCAGGTAAGAGACTGTGTTGGATAAAAGCAATAATCAATACATTTATGTTATGGGGGAAAGTATGAGAAAGGGAAGGCCCAGAACAGACCCCGGATTTGGCCTGACCATTAGAAAGAAATATGCTTCTCAGACTGACTGAATCTGTGCTAATTGAAATATGCCTGACAGTTTACAAGGTCTGTGTTAATTGCAGAACATTCCGAGACAAAGAGTCTGTTCTAAAGTGATAAGGTAACACTAGGACAGCTGTTATTACAACTCTGTTCTTCTCCGGAACTCGGGAATAAGATTTTTTAACCCCCCACACTTTTGCATTCTTATCTTGCTTGTTTTCTTCTCGTGTGTAACAAGTGGTATGAATGGACTTATTGAAGTGTGTCATGCCCCAGTGCTTTTAGAATGAATAGGTTAAAGAATGAATAGGTAATAAAATGTAGATGTGATAGGAAACATGTTAAGGGAAATAGAGAGTGATTGCGGATGGATGTTTGATGGATAATAAAAGGTTGAACTGCCAACCCTAGAATAAGAAAAACAACTACCCAGGACCATTTGGCCGAAGAATGCGCTGGGTGAGATAGTTCGATAAGCCCAAGGGCACACCGGAATCCACCCCCCACAACCGCCCCAAGGACGGGGGCCGAAAAACCAAAGAACAAGATAACAACAAGCCATCATTGCTGTGCCATCTGTGTGATTGACTATCACTTCAAACGTGAGAACAGTGATTATCACTTCAAACGTGAGAACAGCATGACGAGGCAAACCCTATAGACTTGTATGAGGATAAATCCCTATAAAAACAGATCCGGAAGACTGAGGACTTTGGGTCCGGTTCTGCAACCAACTTCCAGGAGCATCAGATGCGCATCTGACAAGGCCCCACTCCCTCGTGTCCAGGCCACCTGGCCAGTGACTTGGCACAAGCAACTCTAAGGCTGGTAACTATAACAACCACCTTGCAGAACTTGTGTGTGTGTGTGTGTGTGAATGAATGTGTAAGTGAATGGAATGTTATAGCTATAACTGATTGCTTACTCAGATTCTTTCTGTATTCACAATAAACACGGCATATTGCCGTATCCCCTGAATAAGATCCTGCTGGTTTTTATTTTGTAAGTATAACTGTGGAGGCCAGTTCTCCTCGTGTCTTCTGTCACCGCTGCCCATTGGCCTTACTGCAAAGCCGTGCTGAGATCACACGTTCAGCCCACTGGGAACCCCCGCTCATAGGCACCAATTGTTCAGTCTTTGGGGTTTCCAGTTTCTCTCTGGTCTTCCATTGATATGGGCTGGCCCCAGCCACTTCTGAACCAGCCATTCAGACCACCCCAGAAAACACACCTCCTGTCTCCTGCGCTGCCCTGGGGCAGCATTTTAACCTTTGGGTGCCACTGGGTAGCAATACCACAGTGATAGGCACACAGGGGTCATAGCTATGTTACAGACAATTCCCCCTAGGCCTAGCCCAGCTGTATGGGACTGGTTCTGTTTGTGCTGCAGTAACCTCTCCTTGGAGAGCATGTTTCTTGTGCCTGGCCTGCCCTTACCCGCTGAGTCCCTCTGCCATGTCTGGAGTCTCCCTGTCACCCAGGCCTGACCATGCCACCCTGCACAGCTACCTGCTGTGCGGCTGGAGCCTGTAGCACAGGTGAGGTGATGTGCAGCATGGGTGGGAAGCTGGGAGCAGCTGCAGCCCCCACCCAGAAATTCCAGATTCCCAAAACTCCAATATTGGCCCCATCCCCAGTGTGTCCTCCAAAGCTGAGCCCTGAGCTTTCCTGCCACCCCCTTGCAGGATCCCCTGCATAGCCCTTGTCCAAGGGGACATGAGGCTTAGCAGTCAGGGGGAGATACCCCTGCTCCCTGAGTCCCTACCCATTAATTTAGTTGGAATGCAGGGGCCCAAAGTGTCAAAGGTGTTAACATGACCCTGAAACTGTTCAACATTAAACCGTGTTCAACAAGGTCCAGGGTTGGTACACAGCAGTTCAGCCTGCTCAGTGCCAGGGCAAACATCCCACTACAAATCTTTTTAATCTTCTACCAATGAGACAGAAAAGAAGGAAAAGCAGCTAATGCGTTGGAAATCTCGGTACAAAGTGAGGCTTTTATTTCAACAACAGCCTTTGTTCCTTTAGCTGGAGCAAGTTTTTAGAAGGAAAAGCCCCTGGTCTGACAGTCTCTTAGATGCTAACTGTCCTTGTGGGGAAAGGAGAAAATGGACTCTTGTTAAAGGCAGATCCCACTGCCTAAGAAGACACACACTAGGGGAGGGAAACAAACAGCAAAGCAGGAAAATGCAGCTTCTGTCTCCGGTGCCGACTCGTGCTTGGAACCTCATGGCAGGAGAAACACAGGCCCAGCACAGGGTGTGATCAGCCACTCTGAGACTTAGCAACCACGCACCAGCATCGGGCTGCCTTGCTTTTAGCTGTCTCTGGTCACAGGCTCACAGCGCTCTTACAAAGCACGCAGTCTTGGACAGCTAAGCCTGATGGTCATTAAACAGAAGGCAAGAAGAGAGTACTAGGAAAGAAAGGTGGGTAAGGAAACAGACAGAATGGGGTGGGGTCGACAAAGTCTCCGGCTGTGTCTACACTTAGAAGGCTACAGTGGCACAGCTACAGCTGCACATGCTGTTGTGCTTCGGTGTAGACACTCGCTATAGCGCCAGGAGGGGCTCTCCAGTCAGCACAAGTAATCTACCTCCCAAAGGCGGTAGCTACTTCAATGGAAAAATCCGTCCATCCCCCAAACTGTGCCTGTGCCGGGGCTAGGGCGGCAGAGCTACAGCTCTTGGAATGGGGTTTTCAGACCCTGGAGAGACACAGCTATGCCGATGTGAGCTTTCGGTGCAGGCCAGACCAGGTGGTGTCTGGGACTTAGCCAGAGGCGGTGTCCCTGGGTCCCTCTCTGGTCAGGACAGGATGGTGAAGGCCCAGGGTCCCAGGTGAGGGTGGCACCAGGATGGTGACACTTGTTCCTTCCCTTTCCCCAGCCAGCATTTTGGATCCATCCATGCCCATTTTCCCCCTAATCTCTTTCTGAGGTCCCCCAAAGGCGAGTGACAGGACAAATAGCCCAGCCCCTCATTAGTTTGTCTACCAATAGGCCTAATTTCTGACACACCAATTTTGGTTCGTGGATTTTTGGTCCCACACGTCTCTTGTTTACACAGCGTGACCTGAACACAGTCCCTGAGTTACACCACAAGGCCTTTTTATTTGGCTGATTCACTCTATCTCCTCCTTGCACCTTTTCCCAGCAACGTTCATTGGGCTCCGATAGTGCGACGTGCTAGGAACTTATATGCATGTTTTACAGTTGCACTCACAATTAGGGTAAATTTATTCTGTGGTGTACAGCACCCATCAAACAGGGACCCGGTCCTAGGTGCCGGGTTAATATTGACAGTGCATCACACGACCAGCCCATCATGGGGCATCCTGGATGTGCAGCCGGTGGTGCCGGATGCGGGAGGAGCTGTCGCTGAAGCCCTTCCCGCAGTCAGGGCAGGCGTAGGGGCGCTCACCCGTGTGGGACCGCTGGTGAGTGGCCAGGTCTGTGCCCTGGCTGAAGCTTTTCCCACAGTCCCAGCAGGCGTAGGGCCGCTCCCCAGTGTGGATGCGCCGGTGCCGAACCAGCTGGGAGCTGACGCTGAAACCCTTGCCGCAGTCAGGACAGGTGTAGGGCTTCTCGCCAGTGTGGGTGCGCTGGTGCTTGATGAGGTAGGAGCCATCGCTGAAGCAGCGCCCACAATCCTGGCAGGCATAGGGGCGCTCCCCAGTATGTGTGCGCCGGTGCTGCCGTAGGTGTGAGCTGCGGCCAAAGATCTTCCCACAGTCGGTGCAGGTGTAGGGGCGCTCGCCCGTGTGCACCCGCTGGTGCTGCACCAGATCCGAGCTCTGGCTAAACGTCCGCCAGCAGTCCAGGCAGGCGAAGGGGCGCTCGCCCGGCAAGCCAAGCCCGTGGCAGGGCCCCTCCTGTGCGTGGCAGCGCCGGTGCCGCGTCAAGTGGGAGCTGCGGCTGAAGCTGCACTGGCAGTCGGGGCACTGGTAGGGCCGCTCACCTGTGTGAGTGCGCTGGTGCCGGAGCAGGGCAGAGCTGACAGCAAAGCTCTTCCCGCATGTGGCGCAGGCATAGGGACGCTCCCCCGTGTGCACTCGTTGGTGCTGCGCCAGATACGAGCTCCGGCTGAACTGCTTCCCACATTCAGTGCAGGTGCTCTGGTTCTCGCCTACGGGCAGCGTCCTACCACCCATGCTGTGCTTGAGAGCTCCCACATGGTGTGCGGATTCACCCCGTCTCTCCTCCAGCTGGTTTCCCTGCTGACTTTCATGGGCTGCTCCCTGCCCAGGATTCTGGGAAATGTTCCTTTCAGCATCTCCCGACAGCGCCCCCTGCAGTTCCACTTGCTCAGGACCTTCCTGCTGAGGGGTCTCCTCCTTGCTCTCACTCACCGTCCCATCACCTGCTGGGCCAGAGAGAGAATCCAGACAGGAGTCAGGCCCTGTGCCAGGGAGGAGGGAACCTCAGATAGGGAATGGGAAAGGGCTGAACAAAACCAAATAACAACTGGGGGGAGACCAAAACATCAGGAGCTGAATCCCGCAATCCCCTCCCCAGAGCAGAGACAGGAGGGGACCAATTCTTCTTCCACATCCCACCCAAGCAATCAGAGGAAGGAGGCTGGTGGGAAGCGAGCTACTGCCAAGCGTCAGGGTGGGTGGGAAGCTGTGAGTGACATCTGCCATAAGGATATGGCACCTGGTGGGAACCCCAGATGTTTTCCTTCACTTGCTGACAGTTTCTGAACCAGCTTAGCCGATTCCTTACCTGTGCGGGTGCTCCTTGGGATCTCCTGTTCCTCAGAGCCCTGTAGACTGGGGACCTGGGGATCCTCCCCTCCGTCCATCAGCGAGATCACTTTGCATTGGGGAACCAGAAATCCTGCTCCGGGGGAAGAAAACAAATGAGACCATAATTGACTACCTATTTCTCTAATAATTATTAGACAAAGTAAACTCCTGAATTTAAACCCAGCCCCTTTCTGTGCTGGCGGCAGGTGTCACCCTAGCAGAGATGGTAAAGACCAGATAGTTCCTTCACCCCAGCCCTGTAAGTGCTCTGCTCTGAACTCTAGACCTCATTCTTCCCCCAGAAACAGAATCATACTCCCGCACCAGAACCAGAACCAGAAACCAGGAGTCCTCTCTCCCACTCCTGCTCTGACCACAGCTTCACTCCTCTCTCATGCCTCAGAACAGAACCCCAGAGGCTTGTACCTACATGGGTGGTTTGGGTTTTTTGACACAAGTTCACCATTTTAGCATGGGTGCATAAATGCCATCTGCCCATGCAAAATAACTGTGTGTGCAAAATGGGGGGGCACACACTAAAAGGGCACAGTTTGCACCGTTCATGGCTGCTCAGACACGTGCAGGGCCTGCACAGGATTAAAGCCATCACATATCAAAACTACCAAGAAGCACAGTGACTCCAGTTCAACAAACAACACAAGCTCTCCCATCCTCAAACGAACCTCACCCCCTTTCCAAAACCTCTCTTCTCAGACAAAGGCCTGTGCTGCTGGACAGGCCCTGGCTACCCTGCCCAGCACAAACTGCCCTTCTGCAATTCTGACTTCTGTGTCTGACTCTTCTGCCTTCATTACATAAAATTAACAGGAAAACAAGCAAGCAGATTGTCCAATAACACTGCAGGCACTGAAATTAGCTCCAGTTTATTAATTAAATAACACGTTGCATTTCTATGGTGCCTTCCAAGCAAGGACCTTAATGCATTGAGTAATGTGAACAATTAGTAATTATTATTATCTGACAGACTGAGCTTTACTGTACACATATTAAAGAGCTAATGTATGGCTCATTAATAAACTCCCCAGTCATGCATCTGAATAGCAGAGCTCGCTTTAAACAACAATCGGATTATTCCCCAAACCCACTTTATTTTAGATTAACTAGAGCTCAAGGGGCTGCTTTCAGGCAGTCGAATAACAAAGAGAAACACACACATACAGAAGCGTTGGTGTTATAAACTTCCGGAGCTGGCTCGGCTCCTGCAGGGGAGAAGAGCCGAGGGGGTCAGGGAGGGCAACAGCTCTGGGACTCGCAGACCCCCGGGAGCAGAGCTGGGGCGAGGAGGGGCCGACGGTGAAGAGTCACTTTCCTGCCCGGCCCCGGCCCTTTCCCCCGGGTCTCTCCCCTCACCTGCAAGCTCCGGCTCAGGGGCTGGTGTCGGCAGAGCCTGGAGCTGATTCCAGCCCCCGGAGAGAGTCCCCGCGGCTGGGCACAGAGGGGCGCTAGGGAAGGGCTCTCCCCGCACAGACCCCGCTGGGGAGCAGCAGCGGCTCGGCCCGGGCTCCCGGCTCACAATGGAGGCGGTCCAGCAGCAGGCTCTGAGCCAGGAAGCTGAGCAGAGAACAAGAAAGAGACAAAGGATCACCTGGAGCCCTCTAGCGCTCAGCACATGGCAAGGCCAGGCCAGCACGGCGTGAAGCTGCGTGAGCCCCCACCGAGGGACACTGCATATGCCAGGGGTCCCCAACGCGGTGCCCGCGGGCGCCATTGCGCCCGCCGGGGGGTGTAAGTGCGCCCGCGGAGCCCTCCGGTTTTGTTTTGTTTTTTGCTCCGCCGGCAGCGCTCGGGGTGGTTTTTTGTTTTTGTTTTTTTGCTCCGCCGCCGGCAGCGCTTGGCGCCCGCCGGCAGCGCTCGAGGTGTTTTTTTTGTTTTTTTTGTTTTTGGCGCCCGCCGGCAGCGCTCGTTTTTTTTTGTTTTTTTTGTTTTTGGCGCCCGCCAGAAGGAAAAGGTTGGGGACCACTATGCGGAGGCATCAACAGGGAGCAAGACTGGGACACTACATTGCTTGGGACAGGGAGCCTTTCCCCTCTAGGGGGCACTAGCACCGATCCAGCCACAGGGGGGGGGGGGCTGGCTGGCTCAGGGGATGGGGTTCCAGTTTAGTAACCAGACAGCAAGTGTGAAAAATTGGCACGGGGAATAGGCGCCTATATAAGACAAAGCCCCAAATATCAAGACTGTCCCCTATAAAATAGGGACATCTGGTCACCCTAAACCAGGGGTCCTAGTTTCCCATGATAAAAAACAACAACAAAATGATCAGATTTAAAAATCTGTTTTTCTGCTAATAAAATGAAACACTGAACTTCAGTTTCCCTAGCCACAATATATATAGGTATCGGTTGAGCACAATGTTTTATTGATATATTTACAGGTTTTAAGCAAGGTTCGAAGCCTACCAGTGCCATCAATGATTATAATAAAATACAATTAATAGCATTGCAATTTGTAATCTGCAGCCTTGCTGCATACTGTACAGAACAGCACATTGTCATCAACGTGAAATTTGTCCTTGCCAAATTCAGTGACACAGGCTTTAGGGGGGATTGTTAAAGTTTTCGGCATCTTTTCATAACTGTAATTGCTCAGATCTGGAGGCTGAAGTGAAATTTGAGATGCATTAAACACAAACCCCCATACGCCATTGAGTAACCTCTATATGCCAGAAGCAATTTATTGGATATGCAGCTGGGCGTGAGTCTTCCAGCCCACGTGGATGCAGTCGTACTAGCTGGGATTGAGCTAGTGTACTAAAAATCACAGTGTGGCCATGATGGCTCTGGTGCAGGTTTCGGCCTTAGCCATCCGAGCTCAGACTGACGGGGCCAGGTGGGCTTGAGAGGCCAGGCTGCCACATTGTCCACACTGTGATTTTTAGTGCGCTAGCTCCAGGCCTGCTGGCCTAAATTGCTCTAGCCGGGCTGAGATGCTCACTCTCAACCGCAGTGTAGATATAATCCAAGGCACCTATCTTTCCCCACTCAGTACACAGGCGCTGAGGAACTTATCGTAGGCTTTGTGTATCACAGTGATTTTTCCCCACTCAGGCACCTGTAATTCACAACATCGACTTCTTTTGTGCATTCATGCCAAAGAGACGTACTATGTCTGCTGGGAAGATTTCAAAGATCCGGTGGTTATTGACTGTGGGCACATCAGACAGTGCTGGGGGAGTCGGAGCCAAACTGCTCCTGCCCCCAGTGCAGAGAGACCACCCAGCAGAGAGACCTGCAGCCCAACAGGGAGCTGGGGAACACAGTCAAGTTAGTGAAAGGACTGGGGCTGCAGGCAGTGAATGAGGCCGATGGGGAGAGAATGTGTGAGACACCAGGAGGCTCTGAAACTGTTCTGCGAGGAGAATCGGCCCCCCACCTACCTGGTGTGCAGGGAGTCCATGCTCACCACACACACTGTGCTCCCCATGGAGGAGGCCACCCAGAATTACCAGGTAAGGAATCGCTATCAGCGTGTGGGACTACACTGTCAGGGGTGCACTGCACTCACACTCCTAGGTGCGTCCGACACCGCCTGGAGCAGAGTCACACCTTGCCTGAGTGTGGGGCTTGGCTGCAGCTCAGGGGGATGGTTCTGGGGCAGACTTTGCTCAGATTCACAGCTCTGTCCCAGGTGATCCCCACATGCAGGGCACTGTGCCTCTCACTGTGCAAAGGGCTCAGACAGTGTCTGCCTCTAGCCAGGCTGGATTTTGGTGTCTGCTAAAAACGCTCAGCCCAGCTCAGCCCCAACATCCCTTACCTTCCCCAGGAGAAAACCCATCAGAGTCTGTAGCACCTGTGGGAGGAGAGGGGGGGCTCCTGCAGGAGAGCTCCCCACAGTCTGAGTGTTGGGACAGAAGCTGTTAGCTGTTCCCTTATCAATGGCTGCTGTTAAACACCCCAAGCTCCATGGTGAATCCTCTTGTGTTTTCCTTTCTCTCCCAGCGGGGATGATTGTGGAGAAAGATGAGTATTTGGAGCCAGGAATTGTACAGAGGAGAAGGTTGGGGGGGAGTCTTTGACATGAGGTGAAATAGCGCCCCCAATGGGTATAAAGTGACCCTAGGGGACGGATACGCAGGGGAGTTATTACAGCCAACCATGAGACTGGGAGGGTTGGTTCTCTGTCCCCACTGTTTTTGTCAGGAGTGTTTGCAAACAGCTCTGCCAGATGCTCTTAGCAGCCTGAGGGAATGCCTAGAGGATCTGATTACAATAAATTGGCTACAGATTGGCTTGAATCCTAGGAAGCCTCATCTCCTCCTAGGTTTCACGAACATAGACTGTAACCCCACCCAGTCACCTTTAATGGCAGTTCACCGGGCCTCTGACAAGCTCAAGGTCTTGTCTTCATTACACTTTTGTACCTGATTGTACCCAGGGCCGGTGCAAGGATATTTTGCACCCTAGGCAAAACTTCCACCTTGCGCCCCCCCCTTTAAAATAAATCACATACATTATACACAATACACTGTCACAGAGTAACACGTTATAATTTAGAATTTATTTTTCCGCGCTTTAAGTTTAACAAATTTAGAAACAAGTTCCTCCAAGTCAATGCTGTGAGCAATGTCATGTTCTATTGACAAGATAGATAGCCCAACAAGTCTTTGTTGCAACATTGATGTTCGCATGTATGTTTTTATCAACTTGAGCTTCAAGAAGCTTCGCTCACCACTGGCCACAGAAACTGGGAGAGTCAAGAGGATGCGAAGAGCAATAACTGTGTTAGGAACACTATCTGTCAGCTTATTTTCCCATATGAAGTTCAATACATCTTGCGGTGATGAACTCTTTTGGACTCGTCTTGCAATAGCTTGCAATTCACTGCACGAGTCAAAGGCATCAATATCTTTGGATTAACCATGTTGCAAAGCTTGCTCCAGATTCAAGCAATGTTCCATAATTTGCTTTGGTGTTGTATTTTGCAAACTGTAAACATCATATATGAAGCCAAATACTGAACTAATTTGCTGCATCAATGTGAATCTTTCTTCAACCGAATGTATTGCTGTGTCAATGACTGCAAAGTAAAAGTTCACTTTGAATTTTTCTTTCGGATTATTAATAGGTTCGTCATCTGCTTCATATGTGAACTGCTTCCTCTTTTTTCTAATACGGATTGGATCTGGTTCAAAAAGTGCCGGTACATCCAACTCCTCCGCAAGTTCACCTGCATCTACCAATGTTTTCTCAAAGGCTGCGTCACTTCTGCGGCCCACAAGAAACTTCTTGGTTTCTCCAAGTTGATTATGGCATCACATATGTCGAATTCTTTTGCCTGAAGTTGTTTGCTAGTCATGTTGATCTCAAACAATATGTCATACCACAAAACAAGAGAAACAAGAAACTTGAAACTAGAAATGGCTTTTGTAAGATCCTTTGCATCAACTCGTGACGTATTGCCAGATGATCCTGTTAGAGTAGTGTCATCATAGATGTTTATCAGAGCATCATAGATGTCACCAAGCTGCTAGCGAAGAGGTTTCAAGGCATCGATTCGACTTTCCCATCTTATTTCACTCAATGGTTTAACTGTGAGATTAGATACGTGGCATGTTAGAACTTCCCAGCGACGTGTAGAAGCTGAGAAATACACATACACACGTTGAACTAAATCAAAGAAGGCGGTTGCCTCTAAGCAACACTTTGCAGCATCATTAACAACCAAATTCAATGAATGTGCACTGCAAGGAATGAAAAAGGCTTGTGGATTAGTATCCAAAATTCTTCGCTGGATGCCATTTTCTTTCCCTTTCATATTGCTCCCATTGTCGTAGCCTTGACCACGCAAGTTTTCTATAGGCAGTGACAGCTCTTCTAACTGGTGAAGAATAGTTTCTGTCATACCAGCTCCAGTTGTCTCCGTAAGCGACACAAATCCCAAGAAGTTTTCCTTTATGCATACTGATTCAGTCTCATTCTCTGTCTCTGTAGTAGGCCTATCCACAAACCGAATGATCATGGTCATTTGTTCGAGGTGGCCTGCATCTGGTGTACAATCGAGAATGATCGAAAAGTATTTTGCAGCACGAGCAGATGCTAGGATTTTTTGTTTGATGGCATTGGATAGAAGCTGAATCAGCTCATTCTGTATGTCTTTCCCTAGGTAATGTACATGCATCTCCTTGTCCTTAATCCTGCGAAGATGCTCAACCATAAGCGGGTCAAACAAAGCTAGATATTTGACAAATTTGAGGAAGTTTCCATTACCAGAATTGTGCAGTTTTTCATGTGTTCCCCGAAAGACCAGGTTTTGCATACCAAGAACTCTGACCAAAGCAATCAGATGTTTTAGTATTTGCTACCAATACTTTTCTTCTTGCTTAATGAAGCACAAATGTTCTTCATCAATTGTTCTCTTGTATTTCAGTCGCAGTTCAAGTTCCTTCCATGTTTGAACATTCATCAAATGTTGACTGCTTTTCTCGTGCCCTGAAAGAATTGCAGACATGTTTTTCCAATCCCTTGAGCCTTTTTCAGAAAGACATGATGTGCCAATAGTACTACTGCCAAACAACTTGCAGCAGAAGCCAAAGACAGAATCATTTGATGTGGAATACTGCAGTCACTGACGGTTCATTTCTTCTCCATTAACAAGTCTACGTTTGTAATGAATTGTCGAGAATTTTCTTTGCTTACTATCTTTAGGAAAATCGAACTGCTGAACTTGTTCCGGCCCATGTTCCACCAGAATTTGTCGGACCTGATCATCACATTTGGCCCAAGTAGCAGGATCACTAAAGCTCAAATTCAAACGAGTGACATTTTCGCTTTCATGGTCTTCCAAGTTTTGATCCTCGCGTGTCTCATTTGATTCGTCTTCAATATTCAGATTATGTTCTTCAAACTCTTCTTCAACTTGTGAAACGCTCATCCCCACCTCCATCTCTGCTTGATCCTTTGGCATTGAACTACCTTCATCTCTGGCCAGTGAATGGAGATATTTCAGAAACGAACCTTCTTGCTTTCTTTCGCTTTTTTGCTTATCAGCCTTCCGCTTACAAAATTGTGCCCCAGACAATTTTTTTCTATCTGCCATGAGGCTGCATCAACTGAAAACGAAAAAAAATAATTTTATTCCTATCAGTTTTTTTTTCTTGTTCACTATTAAAAGTAAAGGATAGAGAATACATGTCACTTACTATGAGTCACTATTTGAATTTCATCAACTGTTTGACGTAAATATTGATTAAGAGATCAAGATGACTTTCCCTTAAAATTAAGCAATGTTGGTTGTAATCGGAAATACACCCTTTTTAGTCACATATACTTCCTTCCTTCATTCTTTCATATCAAAATCTGACTGGAAGTGCTGCAGAACCCATTCTGTCCAACCAGCCATGCACCTCCAAATGATTAAAAACATCAAATGGTACAAATTCAATTTGAATGAAAAGTTCCATTTTCTAACTAAATTGGTATGCTCATCTGCTCTAAATGCTACTAACTTCCCTGTGAGAATAATCTTTGATTTTGATCCAATGAAAGCAGGATGGAAAAGCCCCCCCCCCCCCCCCCCCCNAGCGGTGCCAGACTGAGCCGGTGACAGGGGTGCACTACAAGTCTACAAACCGAGGCGAGGTGCTGGGCCTAGAGTCCTGCCGAGACTGCAGTCCTGCGCCAAGTGGAGCGCAGCCTCCATGAGGAGAGAACTCAAACGAATATCATGCTCCTTCTGCGTGATTCCCCCAAGCACTTCTTCAGGCAGCTGCTATGGGGGTCACTCACAGGCTTAGGCCTGTTGCAGGCATAACACAGCAGCAGGGCTTAAAACCCAGATACCGGGCATGACAGAGGCTGGGGCAGGGAGAGGGGGGCACTGGGGAAGCTCAGCTCTGCAGGCTACCATCCTCTCCAGCCATCCACACACAAGGGGAGCAGGAGCACGGACCAGCAGGCGCCCGAGGCCAAGCTGTGGGGAAGCGCTTACCTTGCCCAACGCACGGGCGTCGGGGTCCTCTTTCTTCCTCCACTGGACCACTGCCAGAGGCTCTTTTGTTCTCCGGGGGTGTGTGTGTGAATGCGCTCTCCGTGCCCCCTGCTGGGGCTGAGCGTGGAGGCTGAGCCAGGAGGCAGCCGCCCGTTTCCTCGCGGGCTCGTGCCACATGGGTGCTAAGCGGAGCTCTGCCCATCCGCCGGCGCCCCCGCCAGCAATGACAATAATTGCATGGAGCAGCGGCTGCACTGGGAGAGGGAGTCTGAGCCGCACATGTCAGCGTGCTGCTGGCAGCCCAGCCCAGCCCAGGAAAGCTGTAAAAAAAAATTGGGGGCACCGCTTTTTGGCGCCCCCAAATCTTGGCACCCTAGGCAACCGCCTAGTTTGCCTAATGGTTGCACCGGTCCTGATTGTACCTGTCCTGATTTGTAAGTGACCCGACTTACAAAAGCTGGTGTTGACACTGGGTCCCCCAAGCACTTGATCCAAGCTACAGACGTGTATTTTACCCTGCACTAATCCCCCAGCGGCACTATTCCAAAACAGAGTACTCTTCTGGAATGAAATAATCACACCCACATCGAAAGCTACTGCAGAATAGCTATGCCAATGATGCTTGCTCCACACAGACAACCATAAGAACTCCAACAGGAACCTCTCCCCTCATTGCCCTTGGGCCATGCTGCCCAGACTGGCAGTACCAGGTTTACAATGGCACCAGTGGTTCCATGGAGCCGGGACCATGCTCAGAAGGGCCCCCGGCCTGCTCTGCTTGCACTGCTCCCTGAGATCCTGCCAGCCCGCTGGCTCCCCCCGGCCCACCACTTGCTCCTCTCGGTCTGCCTGTCTGCCAGTCAGCCAGCCAAGAGCTCCTCTCTGCCCCCTTGCCTCACCCGCTGGCTTCTCTTTGCCTCCTGGCCAGACCCCAGTGCACCTCTGACTCCAGGCAGTCTCTGCTTCTCACCACCCATGGGGCCCTACCTGTCTCCCCAGAGCTGAGCTGCCTGGGACTGGTGCATAAGCCTGGCCAGTCTCAGCCAGTTGCAGGGGGGACAGTGTGAGGAGCTTGGCTGGGCCCCTCCAGGCAAATGGGTCCTAAGGGATCCCAGCCGGGGCAGGCCCTGGCCTGGTTGATTGCGCCACTCCTGAGGGGTCAGAGCAATTCCCCAAGCCGGGACCAGCCCTGGCTGCACTGCCAGCTCAGCTCAGCAGATACAGTCGCCTTTCAGCAGGGCCAGTGAGTGTGGCCGGGAGGCAGGGCATGGGGGAGTGGGTCTGTGGGGGGTGTGCTGGGCTGTGAAGGGGCAGGGAGGATCTGTGTGTGTTGGGGCACTAGGGAGTGGGGGTTCTGTGGGGGGTGCTGTGCATTTGTGTCAGGATCTGGGGAGGGTCGCTGGGCATAGCAGGTCCAGGCGGGCTCTGGCCATAGGGAATTGAAGGGGTGTTCCAGTGTTGTGTGTGTGTGTGTGTCGTTGCCGTAACAAGGGCAAGGCGAGTGAGGCACTTGTCTCAGGCGCGCAACGCGGAGGGGCACAGCTCTACCGCCCAAGCGGGGCGGAGGGGAAAAAAAAAAAGCCGCAATCGGCGGCGCTTCGGCGGCAGCTCTACCGCCGCTGCTTCTTCTTCCGAGAGGGACGGAGGGACCCACTGCCGAATTGCCGCCGAAGAATGAATGAAGCAGCGGTGGCAATTAGGCGGCAGGTCCTTCCCTCTGAGAGGGACTGCGGGACTCGCCGCCGAATTGCCGCCGAAGAGCCTGGAGCCAGCCCTTGCCTCGGGCGCAAAAATTCCTTGTTACAGCTCTGTTGTGTGTGTGTGTGTTTGTGTGGGCTGTGTGGTGCAGCATGGGCCCACCCCCTAGGGGAAGGTGCATGCTGGCAGCACAGGGCCAGGCAGGCCATTGTGCGTCTGGCAACTGCTGTTTCGTAAATAGTGCCCTCACACTGGGCTGGGCAGAGCATGCCATGCCATGCCCCTGGATGGCCCCTCGCTCCAGGGACCGACCCCCACCCTGCCCGCACCATGCTCCATTGCCCCCCATGGGGGCCCACAAATATGTTTGGCACCAGTCCCACAAAAGGTTAATCCAGTCCTGGGGACTGGACCTTCTAGGGCAGGGTGGTCTATTTCCCCCCACTGGAAACCCCCTTATGTTCTCACACTAACATCCACCCATGCTTCATGCGGTGGCACTCACACTGCAAATGTACCACAGTTCATGAATGTGGCACCCAGGGCAGCTGTAGATGGTGGCACAGGGATACTTGGGAGTTAATGGTTAAATGGATGTAGTAACCCATTGCATACAGCTGGCATTTCCCTGCACAGCCTCTGACCCGGCCTGCAGCAATGCCCATGGCACTGGGGAAGGGTCAGCACTGCTCAGGGCCCCTTGCTCAGGAACAGCCTGAATCAGGGATCAATCTCCTTCTTCGTGCTGCAGTGACATGGGCTGGCCCCTCGCTCACCCCAAGTGCTTCCCATGCCAAGATGCAGGGCAGGGCCCATGGCTCCCAGTGCTGGCGCTTGCTGCATGGGGATTTTCAGCAGGAATCTCACTTGCTCTCACTCTAGTTTGGTTTCTGGACTCAGAAGAGCCCAAGAACATGCAGATAATGGGGGCAAGCCCACTAACACTGATGCCTGTTGGCAATGGATTGGGCCTTCAGTGACTCCACACCCTAGAGGAAGAGTCAATCCCTGGAAATTTCCCATCCTGGTAGAGATAAAACATGACCAGGGGGTGAGAACTAATGGCCCCACTGGTATAGTTAGGGTGACCAGACAGCAAATGTGAAAAATCGGGACAGAGGTGGGGGGTAATAGGAGTCTATATAAGATAAAGACCCAAAAATCGGGACTGTCCCTATAAAATCGGGACATCTGGTCACCCTAGGTATAGTGTAGCGGGGTGGTCACCCGCTCTGGCCCAGAAAGGGTTGAAAACAGCCCTGGGAGGGGGCTGTAGCTGGAGAAAGCAGCTTTTAGGCTGAGCTGATTGGGGGAAGTGGCTGCAGCTGGGGCCACGCCCCAATCAGGCCTCAGCTGGCCCTATATAAGAGGCTGGGAGCCAGGAGCTCAATAGTCTCTCTCTCCCGAGGGAGATGGGCCTGGCTGCAGGGAGCAAAGGACAGGGTACCTGAGTGGAGTAGGGCTGGGGAAAGGCAGAGGAGCCAGGGAGCTCTAGCCTGGAAAGCCCTAGGCTGTGGCCTAGCATTGGGCTAATAGGTACTGGGGGTTGCAGAGAGCAGCCCAGGGGTAGGCAAAGGTAGCAGGTCCAAACCTATCCTAGCCTATGATGAGTGGCTGACACTGCAGTCTGCCCCAGGGCATGGGGGCTAGTTGGTGACTGGCAGTAGCCCACGACTGAGGCAAGGTGGGGATAGTGGGTGGGGGTTCCCCTGGGAGGGGGAGACCCAGAGAAAGGGGCACCAGGGTCCTGGGAGGGACATGGGGCCAGTGGGCAAGGTGGTTCACCAGCCTGCAGGGGGTGCTCCAGGATGCTGGAAGAGCTAATTCCCATGGATGACCAGCAGGAGGCGCCGCAGGGGTGAGTCCGAAAGGCTACATATAGGAACAATAATAACTGCACGGCCCCTGAGTAAGAAGAAAATTGGGGTCGGGGCAGGAAGTAGCTGGAGAGACTCAAGCCCTGAGCCAGGGATGTGAATCATGGGTAGTTCTCTGAAAACATCTGCTCAATGTGCAGCAGCAGTCAAAAAAGCTAACAGAACATTAGGAACCATTAGGACAGGCATAGATGATAAGACAGAAAATATCATAACACCACTATATAAATCCATGGTATACCTACATCTTGAATACTGCATGCAGATCTGGTCACCCCATCTCAAAAAAAGATATATTAGAATTGGGAAAAGTATGGAGAAGGGCAACAAAAATGATTAGGGGTATGGAACAACTTCCATATGAGGAGAGAGGGGAAAAAAGACTGTTCAGTTTAGAAAAGAGATGACTAAGGAGAGATATATTAAAGGTCTATAAAATCATGAATGATTGGAGAAAGTGAATAGGGAAATGTTATTTACCCCTTCACACAACACAAGAACCAGGGGTCACCCAATGAAATTAATACACAGCAGGTTTAAAACAAACAAAAGGAAGTATTTCTTCACACAATGCACAGTCAACCTGTGGAACTCATTGCCAGGGTATGTTGTGAAGGCCAAAAGTATAACGGGGCTCAAAAAAGAACTAGATAAGTTTATGGAAGATAGGTCCATCAATGGCTATTAGCCAAGATGGGCAGGAATGCAACCCCATGTTCTGGGTGTCCCTAAACCTCTGACTACCAGAAGCTGGGAATGGACGAGAGGGATGGATCACTCAATAATTGCCCTGTTCTGTTCATTCCATCCTGACAGTGTCCAGTGCCAGATGGATCATGGATCTGACCCAGTATGGCCCTTTTTATGTTCTTAATCCACATCCTGCCAGCCATGCAGGAGACAGACATGTTTGGAGGGGGAGGAACTGTTCCCTGAAGGGGACATACGCCTGGAGAGTAAGGCCCCACTGCCCTCTTGGGCTCCCATGAGGGGAGGGTCTAACACAGGGATCCTGACTGGAAGGTGCAGAAAAGGCCATCCTAGCTCTTAGGTGCCTGAGGTTCATGTGTGTGTGTGGAGATGACACATCTTAATTCCCCCCCCCCCCCCCCAAGCCAGTGGAGCAGCTGGCCTGCATGAGAAGGATGCTAGGGCCCCCCAAAAAGTGAGACAGCTGGAGTGTGTTGGCCAAGGTTCCCCAGGGGGCGCTTCTAGGTGGGTTGGACAAAATCCCTCCTGGGGTTTGAGCTACTGCACATCCCTTCCAATCCCACCATGCCGCAGGACACCTGCTGGGGACAAACTCTGCACTCACCCTGTACAGAGCCAGTCAAAGATCTGGAGAGAGTGGGGCAATGTGGCTCCCAGCCACTGGGAGTTCCAGTCCCACATTACTGGTGCCCCAGAGCTCTAGTCCCCATTGCCACCACCACCCCAGAACACCACTTCTCCCATTGCCACCCCCTCCCAGGATCCCCCGCTATCCCAGGAACGACTTAATGCAAAATGAGCCAATAGATCACTCATGGGAAGAAGATGATAATGGCAGATTCCCTGCACCAGCTCAGACTCTGATTCTCCCCCAGTGGATATGACTCTGGATTTAGACACAGCAAATCCCTGGCTCATCCTGTCTGAAGATCAGAAAATCAAGAGACTCAGAGATGCATGGCAGAACCTGCCTGACAATCCTGAGAGATCTGACTATGGCCGCATCATGCTGGGTGTCACAGTGCCTAAAGTAGGCCACAGCTGAGAATGCCAAACTTAGGGCAAACTGGTAAATTAGGGCAGATATACCCCAAAACTGGTGGCTATTTCTATAATTAGATTTACCAAACCAGTAACAAAAGCAAGCTTTTGTGTCAAGAACCAGCCAAAACACAGTCCCCCTTAGGCAATCCAGGACTTCTCACCATCCAGACACCTGGACTTTATGATGAGAGGTTACTTAAAACCCAATTCACCATACATGAGGTTCTACCAATCCCAAAGGATCAGACACTTACCCCCATGTTAATATGTATCTCAGTGTGACGAAGTGGGGATTTTCCCTTGTTATGTTGTATGTGAACCTATGTGAGTCTTACTGTTTTGCATGAATGCTTTGTGTGCCTCAGTTTCCCTGTGTATTGCACCAATGTCTAGGTGGTGGGAATAAGGGTGTGTGACTTTTGCGGGGGCTGCTCCAGCTGCCTGCACGGATGCTATGACTGCCCCTTCGTAATCTGAGACCCAGGAGGGGGATGCGACCAGGTGACTTTNGGCTGTCTTGAAATACAGCACCATGGCCCCCAGAGCCCCGACTTGTACCGGCACGTGCTAACAGGATCCAAATAACACATCATAACACTAATGAACGACTTGCCATTTGAAGCATTTGTTTCTTTTCAGCACCGTTTTGTGTCTTCCAGGATTTCCTGCCAATTAGAAATTAAGAATCCTCAGCTGCAAGGAGGGTTTGGTGGACATTTGACAGGGTTATTTTAGCAAATGTTACTTTTATTTTGTATGATGCACATAATACGGGACCAAAGTGTTTTTAGAACGGAATCTCTAGGGGATGCTACAGGGCTCTCTTGTCTGGGCCGTGTGACATTAAATACAGAAATAAACATGGGAGCAAACAAAAAAGACATCTTCAGAGAACTATCCACGATGACTCCAAGATCTTTTTCCTGATTCGTTGTAGCAGCCAGACGAACCATGCCCCCCTTTGTCAGTTTAGGACGTGTCCTGCTTGTGCTTTGTTTAGCCTGCTGGAGCCATCTCTCGAAGCCTTGGTGGAGCATAGTCAAGGCCCCGTGTACAGGCATCGGGACAGACATCACAGTTAGTATATTTCTCTATATATTTATATATCGTGTGTTAGTATATTTGTACCTGCCTACTGTAATTTCCACTCCATGCATCTGATGAAGTGGGTTATAGCCCACGGAAGCTTATGCCCAAATAAATCTGTTAGTCTTTAAGGTACCACAGGACTCCTCGTTGTTTTTATTGATACAGACTAACACGGCTACTGCTCTGAAAACGGTTATTAATAAGGATCCAAACTAGGATCCTCAGCCGCAAAATGACTTGCTCCTACCTCTGGTGCTAAAGGAGTTAGGCCCAGATCCTCAAAGGTGCCGAACTCCCTTTGGTTTCAGTAGCAGCCAGGTGCTTGAATACCATGTGGCCTTACTCCTTTATGGGTGTGTTTGTGTCTCCCCTACCCTAAATCTGAGCAGCTGCGGGGGAGAGGAAGATGTGTCCAGATTCTCCCCTCAAATTGCTTCAGGGATAGAGGAGTGGGGCTGACGTCTATCTCACAAGATACCTTCATCCTGTAGAGCTCTCCCATTTTCACAGTGACTAGCTCTGATCTGAGGCTACCCATCCACCCCCTGCCTTTGGAAGGAGTTGTGATTTGAGGTTCTGGATGTGGACCGTCATTGCCAGTATTACTGGAGGCATCGAGGAGATAACATGGTCCAGTGAACAAGACAGAACGAGGCAGCAGGATCCTGAGTTCCATTCCTGACTTTGGGGGGGATGTTTTACTAGTTAGAGCAGAAGGCCTTGGAGTCAGAACCCAAATTCCTATTCCCAGATGTGGGAGGAAGAATGAACTAGGGGTTAGAGCAGCTGTGAGAGAATTAGGCCCCTTTGGTTCTGTTCCTGGCTTACGAAGTGGAATACGGTCCTGTGGGGTTCTCGCAACAAATTTTTTGGTGGGATCTTGCTGGTGGCCACTCTGATAATTTTTCCTAAAATAATGAATTTTAGGAAAAACAAATAAATATGCACATATCCATTTCCAAATCATTGTCATTTTTTTATGAAGGATATAGTTTGCAGACTCAATAATAAAAATAATGTACAGTTGTCTCTCTTCTTTACTGGACCTACGCAGAATAGAAACACAAATAAGGTGCTTTGCATGTTCTTGTCTTTTGTTGTTTCTTTTGCTTTTTTGGTTGCTTTTTTTTTTTTTTTAGACTTGCTAGCTAGTACTTCTATGGCTGTGAAGAGTGATATTAACAAACATCCAAATACCACTTTTCACAGCAAGCTGGGGATAAATTAGGCTCTGCAGGGGGGAGGTGGGTAAGGAGGCAGCAGCGTCAGAGGCAATGGGGGGATGTGTGGGGCGCCAGAGAAGGAAGCAGGGGCCAGAGGTAATGTGCAGGGTGGTAAGCCTGGGGCCAGTGCCCGAAGCCCTGCGACCGGACTTGGGTCCCCATGGCTGAAGCCCAGGGCCGGAGCCTGAAGCCCTGCTGTCAGAGTCCAAGGCAAGCCTGGAGCCCAGCGCCAGAGGAGGCAGTGGGAGCCAGGGGCGATGAGAGTCAGGGTGAGGCCAGAGCCTGAAGCCCCGCAGCTGGGCTATAGAGCCTGCCGGTGCGTGGCCAGAGCCCCACAGCTGGAGCATGCTGCCTGCCACCCCAGGGCGGAAGCCTGAGCCCCATTGCCCCTGGGAAGGTGAGGAACTCACTGGCTGCCAGCTCCTCTGACATTTGTGGCTCCAGAGGGGGGCAGGGCAAACCCTGCTGGCAGCCCCGGTTGCGGCTGCCACACTTGTTGCCCCAAATGGAGTTCCCCAGACACTCCAACATGAACGCACTGGATTAGATAAAACAATCAAACAAGTTTATTCCCTACAAAGAGAGATTTTAACTGAGTACAAGTATTGGGGCATGAAAGTCCGAAATAATTACAAGAAAAATAAAGATAGAATGTTTACTAGTGCCTAACTTCACAAAGTATATTAGATCAAGCAAAGTTTCTCACCACATGGTTTCAGCAGCCTTAGTGACCAAACCCTAGAGGTGAGGGCCCCTTCTCCCAACGAATGCTTCCTTTGTCTCTTCAGGTGTAGCGAATGCAATGGGGGATGGGCAGTAGCGGCGCCAGCTTTGCCGGCGCCCTAGGCGGCGGAAGGTCCCGCCCCCGAAATCCCACCCCCAACAGCGGCGGCGGAAGGTCCCGCCCCCAAATTTCTACGGGCGGCCGGGGCGCCGGCGCCCCTCAAATGTTCGCACCCTAGGCGACCGCCTAGGTCGCCTAATGGGTTGCGCCGGCCCTGGGGATGGGGGTGGGACGGTGCTTTGGGATGTTTGTTCCTCCTTTTCATAGCTTCAGTCCCCCTCTTGAAAAACATTTCCAGCTGAGAACCAGGAGCCAAAGAGTCTATGTGGAAGGATGTTCCCTGCTGTTTTTTTCAACTGTTTGAGCTTCCTTTGTCTTCACCTCCTGATTGATGACTCTGTTTACTGCTTAAATGCAAATGAAGCAGAGCACATGTTCCTTTGTTTAGGACAGACCTGTTTGCCACCTGCTCTTTGGGCAGGGCTGTGGGGTTTGGAACACATGTTAACACCACCATACAGGGGAATCTTATCACTTCACAAGCACAGTGTTGCCATACATATGTTACCAGGACAATAATGTCCAGCAAATTATGAGTTTTCATATGATACCTTACAAGTCATACTTTGTACAAAGATTATTACAATTGTGTGTAGGGTGTGAGTAGAGAGATATTATGTCACATATTACAACCCACAGGAGCCTACACTATTATGTGCCACAGGAGGGACGGAGAATAGGAGGGATGGAGGTGCATCAGTGTGTGAGACTCTCATAATGGCAGGGAAATGATTAAGTCAGATATACCCAGTGACAGCATGTAGAGAAAGGCAACCCCCCCGCCCCCGCCAGCCTGACCTGGGGGAAAATTCCTTCCCAGCCTGACATATGACGATCAGTTAGACCCTGAGCATATTATCAAGAACCAACAAACCAAGCACCTGAGACTGAGAGAATGCTCGGTGTCACCTCCGAGCCCAGCCCACCCCTTCAATGTCCCATCTCCAGCCATGGCCATCCTTGACGCTTCAGAGGAAGGAGATTAAAAAAACCCTCCCAGAATATATTGCAAATCCCTTCCTGACCCCTGCTGGTGAATGGTTGAAACCCTGAAGCATGAGCTTTAGGAACACAAGACATAAACTGGAGCCTCAGGGCTGCTGAGCCCTGCTTGCTACCATCACGAGCAATCCCATCATACAACTGCATTCATAAATTTGGCCGGCTCTCTCATTAAATTGGTTGCCCCAACAATTCCCATTGAGAGGTTGTTCCAGAACCTCACCCCTCTTATGGTTAGAAACCTTCTGATTTCCAGCCTGACTTTGTTCATGGCCAGTTTATATCCATTTGTTCTTGGGCCAGCATTGTCGTTTAGCTTAAATAGCTCTTCACCCTCCCTGGTATTTACCTCCCCCCAGTGTATTTATAGAACACAATCATATCCCCTCTCAGCCTTGCTTTTGCTGGATTAAACAAGCCAAGATCTTCCAGTCCACTCATAAAATAGGGTCTCCATTCAGGAGCACCGGAACCTCGGTAGAAGTGGGGGTGTGGGAGCATGAGGCCCCACCCCCTCCTTGGCCTTGCCCCTACTCCTCCTCTTCCCCCTGAGACCCCACCTGTGGAGCCTGGGCCTCTGTGGGGATCCCCGGACCCTCCACCTGCCNAGTGGGGGTGTGGGAGCATGAGGCCCCACCCCCTCCTTGGCCTTGCCCCTACTTCTCTTCCCCCTGAGACCCCACCTGTGGAGCCTGGGCCTCTTTGGGGAGCCCCGGACCCTCCACCTGCTCTGGGCAGGTGTCCCTGCCCCCCAGGGCACGCCACCCAGGACAGGTGAAGGATTCAGGGTTCCCCACAGTAGGGTGACCAGATGTCCTGATTTTATAGGGACAGTCCCGATATTCGGGGCTTTGTCTTCTATAGGTGCCAATTACCTCCCACTTCCTGTCCCAATTTTTCATCCTTGCTATCTGGTCATCCTACCTCACCTTCTGCCAGCCTAGTCAGGGGGCAGGGCCTCTGGGGGGAGAAGAGGAGCAGAGGTGGGGCCACTGAGAGGGGCTGGCACTGGGAAGATGCCTGCCGGAGGCTTGCAATTTGGGGGCGGGGGGCAACGCAGCTCCCTGCCCCCAAAACTACACCCATGTTAAGAAGTGAGGGGACCATGGCCCCCTGCCCTCTCCATTCCAGCACCCCTGTCTTTATTCCCCCGATTATCCTACTAGGTCTTCTCTGCACCTGTTGCAGTCTAAATTCATCTTTCTTGAACATGGGTGACCAGAACTGGATACAGTGTGCCAGCTGAGATCTTACCAGTGCCTTGTGCAATGTCATTAATACTTCTCAACCTCTACTGGCAATGCCTCGCCTAATATGTTCTAGGATCACAGTATCATCCTCACTGTGAAACGAGGCAAGGTACTTAGCTTTGGGGTTATACTGTAGCTTATCTTTAATCTCCTTCCCATTCACCGTGCATAACGGCCCTACCTCATCCACACAGGAGCCGGCGAACAGGGCTGCTAACAGGGGAGTTTGAGTGGGAGTTTACAGGGGAAGGGGGCAGGGGGCGCGGTGCCCTGTGCGTTGTGTTCCCTAGGTAAGAATGCTGATAGAGGCAGAGGCAACAGCAGCCATGAGCCAAACAGCAGAGGATTCAATGCAGATGATTGCATGTGGCAGCTGCGGTATGTACATGGTTCTAGCGGGGGTGCCTAAACAGAGGTATGTTTGCATGAAGTGCCGCCTAATAGAGCTGATGGAGGAAAAAATCCGAGGTTTGGAGATGCAGGTAGAAACCCTGATACAGCATAGAAGGGGGTTCGAGCAGCTGATAGAGCAAAGGCAGGGTGTGGCTGAAGGGGAATGCTCAGGGGTACAGGTAGAAGCAGGGGCAAAGGCCTGTGAGGGAGGAATACTGGGTGGGGAGCATGGTCAGTGGAAGCATGTGACCGTGAGAAGCAGACAGGGAAAAAGGAGGGCTAGTGAGGGGGAAATAGAGCTACGTAACAGGTTTGAAGGTTTGGAGAATGAGGAAGGGGTACGGCAGGTGGTAGCTGACGGTGGGAGAGCGAGGAAAAAGAGAAGAGCGTGTAGTCCGATACTAAGAGGGGAGGAGTCGATGGAGACGGCACCGACTTTAGGCCCGGGGAGGATACAGAATGGCTTAAGGGGGACTGTAAGGGATGATAGGAATGGGAGGAGCTTACTGTGGCGGTACCTCCCATAAGGCTTTGTGGGAATATGATATAACTGGAATAGGGTTTTGCTACATAGGCCATGTAACATATCTATGTAAAGGTTATGATCTACTGGTTATGTTCACCCTAGTTGTATACAGGCACCATTTGTGTGTTCAAAGTTATGAACATTGGCTGTATGATTGCTTGATTTCTAAGGGGCCTCAGTTAGAACATTTGATGACTTCTTGGGAAAGGAATGTGCAAATTAGGTGTTCAGTCAGGGGGCACTTAACAGACAAAAGAGCTTGGAAGACTCCAATCCACATTAGAAGTCTACCTGAGGACGTTCAAGGCAGCATGTGGGTAATGGCTGCTACCTGCAGTCCTGAGTCATGCATGGGCATGTGACCTGCCCATGTGATTCCGAATCTCCATTCTGTGACTGGATTCTACAGAGGGTGAGGAGGGGNTTTGTTCTGTCTGTTACTACTTGAAATCACTTAAATCCTACTATCTGTATTTAATAAAATCACTTTCTACTTATTAATTAACTCAGAGTGTGTATTAATACCTGGGGGAGCAAACAGCTGTGCATATCTCTCTATCAGTGTTATAGAGGGCGAACAATTTATGAGTTTACCCTGTATAAAGCTTATACAGGGTAAAACGGATTTATTTGGGTTTAGACCCCATTGGGAATTGGGCATCTGAGTGCTAAGGGCAAGCAGACTTCTGTGAGCTGTTCTCAGGTAAACCTGCAGCTTTGGGACAGGTGGTTCAGACTCTGGGTCTGCGTCTGGCTTCAGAAGGACAGAGTGCTGGAACCACCGGTAGCTGGCAGGGAGAACAGGAACAGAGGTAGCCATTGCACATCAGCTGGCAGCTCCCAAGGGGGTTTCTGTGAACCAACCCATCACACTTACGACCAGGGGGAACGGGGGATAGACTAGCAGAGCGCACTGTCACCAGGCAAAGGCAGGTCTACGTAATTGGGGATTCTTTACTGAGAAGGTTGGACAGGCCGGTGACCAGGGCCGATCCGGAGAACAGAAGGGTGTGCTGTCTACCGGGCGCTAAGATTCGTGATGTGGACCTGCGGTTGAAAAGGATCCTAAAAGGGGCAGGTAAGAACCCGTTGATCATCCTTCATGTAGGAACGAATGACACGGCTAGATTCTCGCTGGAGAGAATCAAGGGAGATTATGCCAGGCTGGGTAAGACGCTAAAGGAAATCAAGGCTCAGGTAATCTTTAGTGGGATTTTGCCTGTCCCTAGGGAAGGGCAGCAAAGGGGGGACAGGATTGCGACGATAAATAGTTGGCTCAGGGAATGGTGCTATAGGGAGGGCTTTGGGATGTATGGCCACTGGGTGGCTTTCGGGAACAGAGAACTGTTCTCGCGGGATGGGCTCCACCTGAATAGGGAAGGAAATAGACTTCTAGGAGGGAGGCTGGCACATCTGATCGAGAGAGCTTTAAACTAGCAATTGCGGGGAGACGGTTGGGAGATGTCCAGGCACTCTCCATGCCAGACTTTAACATTGAGAGGGTGGATGAAGGGATAAAAACTGATATTGCCGGAGGGAGGGGTTTGGACATAAGGAAGAGGGGGGGGAGGGATACTAGACCGATACGTCATACTGGCGGTACGGTGTCCCTACCGAACTGGGTAACAAAGGTGAGAGAAGCTAAACAGCAGAAATTAGGATGTCTGTTCACAATGCGAGAAGCTTAGGTAACAAAATGGAGGAATTGGAGCTCCTGGTCCGAGAATTGAANTCTCCGTCCCTCCCTGGTAGCCTGTTGTGGTTTGCACACTCCAGAGTGTGCATTAGAAGATCTGCAGGAAGCTGGGACTCGGCCAGGGCCGTAGAGATGAGGACATCAGAGGCTACAAGAGAAAATTGCAGGGTCCCCAGTGGGACATTCCCCTCGTGTCTCAGGGACGCAGCCTGAGCTGAGATCCCGTCCCCACTCGGAACCAAGGGCAGATTCTCTCCCCAGTGAAAGAGACCAGCAGGAAAGTGTAGATCAGAACCTTGTTATCGGCGTGGAAAAATGTCACCTGCCCCTGTTCATAGTCCAGAGAAACACAGATTTTCCAGGGGCTGCAGCTCAGGGACAGGAAGGTTGTTGTGGGGTGAGAGCCCAGATCCCCGCCTCAGGGTTCAGGATGATCTCTCCCTTCCTCCTCACAGACTCTCTGGCCACCCCCACGGCCCACCATCCCCCATCTCCCACCTCCACCTCCCAGGAATGTCTCCCCAAGGTGAATCCCGCACAGCCCAGCACACAGAGAATAAAATCAAATCTCTTGGGATTGTCAGGTACATCCTGCTGTGTGTTTCCCCATCTCACGCATTTCCAGTCCACCGACACAATGAGTCTGGGATGAGCCGTGTCTGGATCCAGAGTCACATTCACTGGGGAGAGAGAATCAGAGCGTTAGGGGCAGAGTTTGGCGCTGGGGAAGGCTGGGACCATTTCTCACACTCCCCAGCAGCCCCGTCCTGGCTGGGACAGTCCCTGGTTTTCTGTCTTTCTGTCCTGGGTCCCAGGGAGCTGCCTCTGTGCTGGGGCTGAGCCGGGATTTCACTGCAGCCCCCTCCTGCCAGACACTAGAGGTGCTGCTACAGCTGCTGTTGTGGATGCAGAGGTTGGCTCTCTGTCTTTTTCCTATTACCTCTCCCTGGACAGGTCTTGCAAGTTCTTTCTACCTCTCCACAACCTATATACTGATTTCAAGGAAGATTTTAATCAACTGTCAATAAGTTCACTCCATTTTTTAAAATACGATTTTGTGTGGCAACCCGGGACCACTCGGGCCAGCCGGCTGGCAGACTAGGGGTCGGGTTGGCACTCAGGGGCGGGCCTGCCAGCAGCTGGGGGTCGGGCCAGCCGGCTGGCGGCCTGGGGGTTAGGCTGGGGCTCAGGGCTGGCCAGTGGCCCAGGGATCAGGGTA
>QXTE01000309.1:1301337-1313397 GCA_003942145.1 Platysternon megacephalum
AGATAGATAGATAGATAGATAGATAGATAGATAGATAGATAGATAGATAGATAGATAGATAGTCATCAATCCTGCACTTCCTTTAAAAGTGGGGGTAGGAAATAGCTTAATAGAAATTTGCTATAATGTAACTATCTGACCTCTGGTTCAGATTCTCTCTTTAAAAGGAATTTGGTCTGCAGAAGCATTTGGATTCACCGGTCTTTTTATGAAACACTGAATAAACACACCGAAATGGCCAGATTGGATCAGACCTGAGCTCCATCTAGTGTCTTGTACCAGATGTTTCAAAAGAAGGTTTAATAACCTTCAATAGGCAGATGTGGAATAATCAGCCATTCCCCCCATCTCGCCCTGATCTCTAATAGTTAGAGATTCATTTAAGTCCTGAAGCATGATGTTTCGTATCCCTTAAGCATTCACATCCATACACTTTGCCATATAAAGCTGTCAGATCCCTCCAGTTTCTTTGTAGTTCTGCTTAAGAGCACTCCTAGGATCTACAGACATTTCCCAACTTCTCAGCTCATCCAGAAGAAGAGCTCAGACCAGCAAGGTACTGAGCACATTAGCCCCAATCCAAAGAAACATATAAGCACATGCTTAACTTTAAGCAACTTGAAGAATGTAAGAAGCCCCATTGAAATCAACATGCTTAAAATTCTGGGTGCTCCACTTCAGGAAAGATGGAGATAGATTGGAGACAGCCCAGAGGAGAGCAATGAAAACGATGCAAGGTTTAGAAGCGCTGGGGGATGGACTAGATGACCTCTTCAGGTCCTACGTTTCTATGATTCTATGAAAAGTTATGCACCTGCTTAAATGTTCTGCTGGACTGAGGCAAGAATGCTCAGATCCATGCAGGATCAAGCCCTAAATGACCTATTGTTCTTTGCTTGGATGCATTTGATGAAAGAAGTCAAGTCCTTCTTCCTTGGTACTTTCTGTAGAACTGCACATTAATCAAGCTGCCTTTGAAGTTGAATAATAATTTTATTTGTAATAATTGTCTGAATGCCGACTGACTGAAGAGTGAGTAAAGAGTATTGTAGTATATGGGCCCTACCGTCAATCAAACCCTAACCCCTCCCCTGTACCCCTTAAGCCCCACCCCTTGATCCCTTATCCCCTCCCACCTGTCACCGGAAGTCCCGCCCCATGGGGATATTATTTCCGGGGTCAAGGCGGCCACATGACCGGAAGCAAGGTGTGTCATGTGACCCCTCTAAGATCCCCTCCCACCACCGTCTACCAATCATGATGGGTTTCGTCCCAAAAGGACCGCCCCGAGAGGAGATTTGACCAACCATGGTGAGTTCTGGGGTGGGGTGACCCATCCGGAAGTGGGTCGTGTGACCCCTCTAAGAACTCCTCCCACCACCCTCTACCAATTAGCATGGGTTTTGCCCCAATAGGACCACCCCAAGAGGAGATTTTGACCAATCAGGGCGAGTTCCAGGGCAGGGTGACCTGTCCAGAAGTGGGCCATATGACCCCACTAAGAACTGCTCCCAAGGCCCTCTGCCAATCAGAGTGCAGCACCATTACCCCATAAGTCCCAGCGCCGGACAGAGGAGGCCATCTCTTACCAAGGACACGTGTTTTAGAAATCATGGAAAGGCTGCTGAGAGCAAACATGGACTCCTTCACCACCCCCATGAGAACTTTGGACTTTGTTTTATCTCTGAGGGTCTTTGACCATCCGCGGAGAAAGTGCTACATCAGCAACAGTTCCGAGGAGGAGGAGGGAGCAACCAGGGGAGCCCTTTGCCGGAACCCAAACCCCAAACCCAACTGCTTGTGAGACACCCCGATGAGCATGGTGGCCTCTCTTTGTCCACCCCCTTAGAGGTGGAATGCGATTGCGGCTCGGGGGAGTCACCAGCGGACAAGGTGAACGGAAAAGACGTCGCACAGGTAAATGAATGATTAAGAAGCGACGGTCGAGGAGGGGGTGTAATGGGTTAGGAACCGGGAGTTGTGTAAATCTAAAAACAAGCAGTGGGGGGCTTACACTGTTTCTTTTCTGAAAATCTCTCAACAGCTTGACGATGCCTTTCTAGAGGACCCGGAGGCCCTGGACAGCATTGCATCAAGCACCGAAGATAAACTGGGCCCACCTTGTTTTTGCTGAACGCCGATATAAATTGTTGAAGAGGACTCTGAGGATGATGGCTATGAGGAATTTAGGAGGAGGCTTTGCATAGAACTGAGACAGTGCCACGTCGTGAGCGTAAAAAAGTCATGCGGACTATTGTACGCGTTGCTGTTTATGCTGTCCTTAAACACTGCCTTAGGGAAAAGCTTTTTGAAGATTGTGAGGGCTGTGTCATAGATGCGCCAGCCCAATGGCACCATGACTGTGTGACTTGGAATTTGATTGGGGTGCACCCATAGTAAGGGGGGTGGGTGGGTGTGGATGGTGAGTTCTGATTAATATGAAATGAAATAAAACCTCAGGAATTTGCAGATGCTATTGGACAGTTTAAATATAACCCCTGGAGTTGGCAGGACTCTATTGGACAGGTTAAATATGACCCCAGGAGTTGGTGGAACACTATTGGACAGTTTAAATATGGCCCTGGAGTTGGTTGAATGCTATGGGTCAGTCTTTCTAGAAATCACCCCCACACCAAACTTTAAGCATGAAAGAAACATGTTTAAAAAAAACCCCAAGCCCCAAGACATTCATTGATATCTGCAAAGGGCCCCCCACTTGGAAATGGGGACTGTTTAATACTATAAGGAGGCCCTACAGAAAAATGTATTTTAACTTACGGGGGGGGGGGGGGGGGCGGAGCCCTGTTGTGCAGACAACTTGGTTCCCCCACCCCAGCTCACAAAAGGGTCTGCTATGGGAGGGGGGCCTAAAGTCCTTAAGGATCTATTATTTCAGAGCTGTGGTGATTAAATTAACCTGCTAGCTACTATGGTGAAGTCTGTTTGAAACAATGGGCTAAGATGGTATCAAAACCTCAGGTATGTTGGAGACTGTCCTTTTCAACAGAAACTTTCTTGAATGGCTGCTGGACTGCAAAAAGAGGTAAGGCTTGCTGTCTTTACCTCTGAAACTGAAGGGTTAAAATCCATGTGCATTTTATATAACAACCCGGTATATGGATTGTGCCAGCTCTTTTCCAGACATAAAGTCCAGAGTATGGTCAAGAGACCAGAGGCCTAGCAAATAGTGATCAGCTAAGAGAAAGCTGGGGTAAACCGATCATCTTGTTTTGCTAAAATAAGACTAGTCAGCAAATTGCCAGATGTTGGAGCTAAGAACTAAATAATTGTGTCTTATTCAGAGTTGCAAATTAAACAAAGAATCCCTGTTCCTTCTGTAGGGAGTCATTCTTCCCACAGATCCAACCTTGAGTTTATGAAAAGTTGGCACATGTCAGTATAAAATGTGGCATCCTTCCACCTCCCTTCCAAGGGACCAATGCTTGCCTTAAGACATAAAGGAGACAATCTTTATTGCCATATACTCTCACTGTTTCTTTGCTTTAACCCCTAGGAATGTACCTGTTGGACAATCAAAGGAGTTGCTCCATTCCTATGGACCCCAAATCAGAATTCAACATATATATTTTATACTAATAACATTTTATCCAAGTATTAATTACATGTTAACTTGCTAACTTGAGACCATTATGTAACCGGAGACATTATGTAACCTGTTCACCATTGGCTAATGTGCTATCTTGTCTTGCTGCAAAACCTGTCCCGGGGTGTGGAACTGCCTACCCCGTCACTTTCCCCCGCCCATGGAAAATCTATATATTCTATTGTAATCAATTGATTGACAGTGTCTCTGAGCCTAAGAAGCAAGGTGACACTTCGCCAGCGCTGTGTGTAATAAACTCCTATGCTTGACCTCTACACGTTGTGGATTTATGTCCTTCAGAAACGATATATTATATAATGCCACTCTTTGCCCCTGCTGTCTTAGTAAAATAATGGTGCCTATCTTTATTGCAGTGTGATCTGTTTAGCATGGAACCAGTAACTTTAAGCTGCAGTTCACCACCAGGCCAAGGTAAAAACCATTTTAACTATAGTTGAGCTTAATACTGTTTTAAAAAACTTTAGGTATTACAGAGGTTGTATAGGGATTTGGTGGTAATACTAACTAACATTTTTGCTTGTTCTTTAACCTGAAGGCCCAAACACACATGTGGGGGAGCAGAACAAGCATGTGCCTGCAACACTTTATCCCATAGTTTAAGGTAACTTTTTGGCAATTGGCTTTTAAATGCATGGGGGGTTTCTTGAAAAGTATATGGCTGCAAACTTGGTTTGGTGTGTTTATAAAGCTGCTGTTTTGTGTGTGAGAGGGGTCTGTGCAAGGCATAGGTGTAGGTTTTTAAAAAGTACTCGGTTTGTTTCAAGCCAACAGGGTATTTTACTGTGTAAAATGTGTTTTAAAATGGATTTTAAAAGCAGTTTGTTTTTTTATTCTGCAAAATGCGATGTAATTTTAAAAAAAATGTTTGTGGGTTTTTGGTTTTTTTGTTTGTTTGTGTTTGTTTTTTTAAATGGTAGAAATAAACTCAAAACCTATGTTTGTTGTACAGCCTGAAATGAACTATTTTGTTTTAAAGCTATGACTTTTTAAATAGAAAAACACCCTAATGAATATTTTATTTTTTAAGTTTACAAGACGGTTTCATGTGTTTTATAATAATGTTGTTTGCTCCACAGTACGGTCAAAACATGAGAGATCCTTAGACCAGAGGGAAAACAAGCTCAAAAGAAAAAGGAAAGAGACAGCTGAAAAGGAAAATTCACCAGCATCAGTGACTGATGGATGTATGAAGTCCAGTAAATATATTTTGCTTATTGGTTTGGTTGTTCTATGAGGTTTTGTATTTTAAGTAAATACATAGGTGTGGATGAGAAAGATGGTAAAGTTCAGTTTTGTAAAATGTCCTCCGCCACCCCCATAGGCATGGGCAACTTTTCTGACAATGCTGTAGTCAGAGCTACAAGGATACCTCCTCCAGAACCGCCAAAGAACCAGGAATCTGCTTTGAGACCTTTAACAACGCAAAACAGCACAAGAGTGCAGATGAAGCATCCGGGCAGTCCAAACCTCATATACGTCAAACCCAAGGACAAAACAAAAGACTCTGGTAAAAAAACAACCACACGACCACAACTCCAGTTCCTCAGCGATCACCGCCACACCAAGCCCTGAGAAAACTGTGAGCGAAAACGCCCACATTCACAAACCCAGAGCACGCACTCTAGGGGCTCTGAATGTGCGCAGAACCACACACATTCACAAACCCGGAGCATGCGCTCTAGGGGTTGTGAACAAAAAACCAAGGACTGACAAACCATTCTCCCAAAACCATAAGCTCGTCACAGCTCCCCTCTATTCTAGTATTTGGGAAGAGTTTGATGCTTCATTCAGAAAATTGATGGACGCTGTATCCTCAGGAGGGGGGTCTAAAAGAACGGCATTCTAAAAAGATTTGGGAAAAATATGACGCTTCGTTGGTGAACTCTGTATCCTCAGGGGGCCTAAAAGAAAGGAGGGCTGGAAAGGGTGGTTCTGAGCAGGTGTGACTAGTCGTGGAAAGGGGCCTGGGTAAAAGGGGCACCCTCCAGGGTACACATCAGCTCATGTGTAAACAAAAGGGGGGACAGCGCTTGGGGGATAAACTGATGGCTGCCAAAAAGTTCCAGGCCAGGGTTGCTGTAAAAATGTTAAAAAGGGCTAAAGAGGTCATGAGGGGAAAAAACACTGGCATCTGTCTGCATGGCTATGTACAGATTTATGTTTCTGGAGCCTAACACGGTAGCTCTTCTCCCTCCAGACAACGATCACAGGCAGAAAAAGAGATATTCGACCCCATCTATTCAGTGGCTTCAAAGGTACCTAATGTACGTGAAGCAGAGCGATGCGGATAAAGGGAAAATAAGTCTGTTTCTACCAGAACAGGAACATAGTGTAACTGCCAAACCCCCAGAAACACCAAAGACCTCAGACTCTGTTGCTCAGGAGGTGTTGGATAACGTGAATAAGCGTTATAAGAAAAATGCATTAGTATTGCTAAATAAGCTGGGCCAGGATAAAAATATCTCTTCGTGGAACGATAAAGGGGCTTTTGTGTACAAAGGCTCTGTGGTTAATGGTTCTAAAATGCTCGACTTAGTCGGGGCCGTCACCTAGATGTGCTCTGTTCCTAGCAGACATGTACCTAAAGGATGGGATGTGTTTATGAATGCCATGGTGGAACTGAACGTACCATCTTCCGTCATGGGCAATGCGGCCAACAGAGATCTTTTGGAATGCTTCCAGACCTCGACTGTCGCTTCTTAATCATAGAATCAGAGAATATCAGGGTTGGAAGGGACCTCAGGAGGTCATCTAGTCCAACCCCCTGCTCAGAGCAGGACCAATTCCCAACTAAATCATCCCAGCCAGGGCTTTGTCAAGCCTGACCTTAAAAACCTCTAAGGAAGGAGATTCCACCACCTCCCTAGGTAACCCATTCCAGTGGGGCACTCCGCTTGAAACCGGCTGCCAACTAGACATGGAGCAATTGATCACTACCTGTTGAGCCCGACGATCTAGCCGGCTTTCTATCCACCTTATAGTCCATTCATCCCGCCCATACTTCTTTAACTTGCCAGTAAGAATACTGTGGGAAACTGTTTCAAAAGCTTTGCTAAAGTCAAGGAATAACACATCCACTGCTTTCCCCTCATCCACAGACCCAGTTATCTCCTCATAGAAGGCAATTAGGTTAGTCAGGCATGACTTGCCCTTGGTGAATCCATGCTGACTGTTCCTGATCACTTTCCTCTCCTCTAAGTGCTTCAGAATTGATTCCTTGAGGACCTGCTCCATGATTTTTCCAGGGACTGAGGTGAGGCTGACTGGCCTGTAGTTCCCCGGATCCTCCTTCTTCCCTTTTTTAAAGATGGGCACTACATTAGCCTTTTTCCAGTCATCCGGGACCTCCCCCGATCGCCATGAGTTTTCAAAGATAATGGCCAATGGCTCTGCAATCACATCCGCCAACTCCTTTAGCACCCTCGGATGCAGCGCATCCGGCCCCATGGACTTGTGCTCGTCCAGTTTTTCTAAATAGTCCCGAACCACTTCTTTCTCCACAGAGGGCTGGTCACCTTCTCCCCATACTGTGCTGCCCAGTGCAGCAGTCTGGGAGCTGACCTTGTTCGTGAAGACAGAGGCAAAAAAAGCATTGAGTACATTAGCTTTTTCCACATCCTCGGTCACTAGGTTGCCTCCCTCATTCAGTAAGGGGCCCACACTTTCCTTGACTTTCTTCTTGTTGCTAACATACCTGAAGAAACCCTTCTTGTTACTCTTAACATCTCTTGCTAGCTGCAACTCCAAGTGTGATTTGACCTTCCTGATTTCACTCCTGCATGCCTGAGCAATATTTTTATACTCCTCCCTGGTCATTTGTCCAATCTTCCACTGCTTGTAAGCTTCTATTTTGCATTTAAGATCAGCAAGGATTTCACTGTTAAGCCAAGCTGGTCGCCTGCCATATTTACTATTCTTTCGACACATCGGGACGGTTTTTTCCTGCCACTTCAATAAGGATTCTTTAAAATACAGCCATCTCTCCTGGACTCCTTTCCCCCTCATGTTATTCTCCCAGGGGATCCTGCCCATCAGTTCCCTGAGGGAGTCAAAGTCTGCTTTTCTGAAGTCCAGGGTCCGTATTCTGCTGCTCTCCTTTCTTCCTTGTGTCAGGATCCTGAACTCGACCATCTCATGGTCACTGCCTCCCAGGGTCCCATCCACTTTTGCTTCCCCTACTAATTCTTCCCTGTTTGTGCGCAACAGGTCTAGAAGAGCTCTGCCCGTAGTTGGTTCCTCCAAAACTTGCACCAGGAAATTGTCCCCTACACTTTCCAAAAAGTTCCTGGATTGTCTCATTCATTCATTTATCTGAGCGCTGTCTTTTCCCTTCACCTTGTCCGCCAGTGACTCCCCCAAGCTGTGATCGCATTACACCTATAAGCGGGTGGACAAAGAGAGGCCACCATGCTCATTGGGGTGTCTCACAAGCAGTTGGGTTTGGGGTTCGGGTTCTGGCGTATCCATCAACGGCTGGGCCAAAGGGCTCTCCTCAGACGCTCCCTCCTCCTCCTCGGAACTGTCGCTGATGTAGCGCTTTCTCTGCAGATGGTCAAAGCCCCTCAGGGCTAAAACAAAGTCCAAAGTTCTCACGGGGGTGGTGAAGGAGTCCATGTTTGCCCTCAGCAGCCTTTCCATGATTTCCAAAACACGTGTCCTTGGTAAGAGATGGCCTCCTCTGTCCAGCGCTGGGACTTATGGGGTAATGGTGCTGCACTCTGATTGGCAGAGGGCCTTGGGAGGAGTTCTTAGTGGGGTCATACGGCCCACTTCCGGGCGGGTCACCCCACCCCGGAACTAGCCCTGATTGGTCAAATCTCCTCTCAGGGTGGTCCTTTTGGGACGAAACCCATCCTGATTGGTAGAAGATGGTGGGAGGAGTTCTTAAAGGGGTCACACGACCCACTTCCGGACGGGTCACCCCCACCCCGGAAGTCACCCTGATTGGTCAAATCTCCTCATAGCCAGAGACTGGAGCCGGGCAGGGTGGTACATGCAGGCGGGAACGAGGATGACTTACTGGAGCCCTAGAGACCTCTCATCGTGTGACTCCCTTCCTAGGAATAAAAGAAGGACAGCAGGATGACAAAGATGTCTCTGACCCTGGGGTCCAAGCCAAGGGGAGCTCCCATCCAGGCTATATGCCAGGACCCCATCACCCTCCCTATTCATTTCACACTCACAGACCCCCTAGCAGGAGGGGAGAATAAAGGGCAGAAAGTGAAGGTGGCCGTGGGGGAAAGGCATTAGCCTGGGACCCAGTCCAGTTCCCAGAACTACACCAGGATTGTTTGACCAGGACCACAGCCCTTCCTCTACGTCTCAGTTCCCACCTGCCAGATGGGGAGGATCCTTCCCTGCCCCAGGGTGCTAGGGGGGAGTTTCATTCCTGGCTGGGAAGGGTTCAGATACCAGGTGATGGCTTGGGCCCCAGGTGGGGGATGGTCAGGCATTCACTGCTTCGGGGGTGACACGGGCCATGGGAAGGTCTGAGCAGTGATGACAGGGGAGGGGCTCCATGTCAGGCCACCCCTCCCAGACTGCAATGGCTATTGAGGATAACCCCTGGTTCTGCGGATGCTCTCATTTCTGGGCCAGCCTCACGGCCCTGACAGCCTGATGCTTCCGAACCTGGCCTCTGGGCCTGGGAGCAGGGACAGTATCTGGCCTGGCCCCAGCTCCAGGGGTCGGGGTGGGGCATGGTGGTGAGAGCGAGGTGCTCGGCCTGGGTTTCGCTCAGTGCTGTGGGCTCTATGTCTTCTCCCCCCAGCCCTTCTCCCCCAGGCACAGTGAGACAGAGCAGTACCTGCAGCAGGGAGTGGGAGCTTCTGGTCATGCGAAGGGGGGCCCCTTCAAGGGTGTCCCATGGAGCACAGCCCCTGCAGTGCTTTGGGCACCTGGCATGAGCACCTAATCTTAAATAGATGGGCCATGACCCTCGCTGTTATGTCCTCCTGCTGCAAGGGAACAAGGATCAATCAGAGACTCGGACACCCATGGCAACGAAGGGCATTAACGACACCGGGAGCCAGCAAAATTTCCACCCCACCCCTCCGCACGTATGAGGGACGGATTCCCCCACCCAACCCCCGAGACAAAATCTTGTCTCCTCTCTAGCGACTTCCAACCCCCCCCCCCCCACTGTAGCATGAACTCCTGCCCCCCTTCCTCTCAGTCCCCCCGTGAGAGCTCTTCTACCTCCCAACCCAGCTGGGGATTCAGCTCCGCTCCTCAGAATCCCCTCAGCCACCCTCTCCCGCTCCAGCTGAGGGGCTGGGAGGCTTTGGGCAGTAGTGCTGGGGGGTGAGAGGAAGTGGACACCTTTCCCCAAGGGATCCCCCTGTCCTTAATGTGATGCCATGGACAGTAGCTCTGGTGAATGCGCCACTTAAGCAGCCTCTGCTGACTGACTCCTCCAGCTCTCCCATAGCAGGTGGTGGCTGGGATAACATGATACTAGAGCACTAGGAACCAGCCCGAGGCCCTGAGGGGTAAGAAAGGCTCACAGAGGTGGCAAGGGGAGTTTGCAGCCCCTAGCACGAGCAATGGCAGCGTGTCGTGTTGATGTGATGCCTGTTGGGAAATAGCCTTGCTGGAGAGCTGGGTCTGCCCTGCTTTGAGCTGCTCAGGTGACAAGCTGGCACCTACCAATGGCACCTGCCTGGGTTCATCCCAGGTCAGCGAATGGGAATGGGATGGGAGTGATTTTCAATGGCCTGGAGGTGAAAGGCCCTGGGGTTCCCTCCCCAGTTGATCCTTCTTTGGTTACCTCGTCCCCTATCAGATGGCCGGCTTCCCCCAGGATGGAGTATGCCAGCACGAGCCCAGCCTGGCTGACACGGAGCTGGGGGTCATGGATGGCCAGAAGCGCCACCTGCAGGAAAGTTGTTCTTTGCCCTTTTGTGAAGATCTCTCCAAAGACCTAAAACCAACAGCACCAGAGCCCTTGCAATTGTCCAGAACCAGGCTCCAAATCCCTCGAGTGGCTCACAAGGTGGAGAAGAGTCCTGGGGCAACCAACCTTTGGGGTCCCATGGACCAAGGAACCCCCTTCAGTTAGAGGTTGGAGGCACTGAGGCCTTGAATAGCTCTTTCTGGAGCAGGATGCACCGCACGTGTCATGAGATGCTGGGAATGTGTCTGCGCGCTCTGGAACCCAGCTCACACAGACAACAAAGGACCCTACTGCTCCCAGCAGCGATCTCTCCTGCAGCTCACCCACTAGAGGTTAGGGGCCTTTTAGATCTGCTTCCATTCCCGCTCCCCACCCCACTGACATTCCCACGAGCATCACATACGCTGCAGTGATTCAGCCCAGGGTAGGAGCTCAGTGTCCCTCACCCAGTGCCCAGGGCAGGGGCAGGTTCAGCTCCCTGACTCGCCATGGTGCTGGGCAAACCCCACACCCTGCCTGTGCTTCCATGGGGTGCAGGGAATCCAACCAGGATCTGGTCTGGCGATAGCTGGTGTGAGCTTCCCAACTCACTGACCCAGTGGCTCCCCTCTCAGACACTAGGGTGTCAGCCAGGGAGACAGTGAGCGGAGCCGGATCCCTGGAGATACAATCCTCCATTAACTCAACCCCCAGGGGATCCCTCTTCTGCCACGTAGCCAGGGACCCATGGAACACACACAAGCCAGGGCCCTTAGCAAGGCTCCAACCCAGGCTCCTCAGCCTCTCGCAGCCGAACCCTGTCAGCTGGAAATAAGTAGCAGGCTCTTGCCCTGTGTCCATGACACACTCACTGCAGGGGAGACAGCTCCACACCTGAGCTGCTGCAATGCACCGGCGGAGAGTCCTTACCTCCCCCACCCTGGCCATATTTCTATAGCCCAGGCGCTCGGTGTCCTGCAGCCCGTCCCGACACCACAGCTCTCTCGCCTCTCTGATGTTGAGCCCTGGGGGAGAAAGACACACCCATTGGGGAGGTTTGGCATTCCGCTTTCAGTGCCTGTTTCCTTCTGTTCCCTTCGCTGGGTGCACACTGGTCAGGGTCCTCGTGGCATCCGTGGCCCAATGAAATTNCTCATGTTGGTCTCTTTCCCTCCACATGTCCCAATAGCTCCGTTCCTGTCCCCTCACTAGCTGGCTGCCCCGTGGGTGGGCTGATTTCCCTGCGGTGGGGGACAGAGCTGGGCTCTGAGACAAAGCAGCCAATTTCCCTGGCACTTTCACACTCATCTCCCTAATTCAGAGAGAGGGGAAGAGAAAGAGTCACCATCTAAGCTGGGGTCGGTCTCAGAGGAGGGGGCTTCTTTCTGTAGGGTCCCATTGCCCAGCAGAGGGAGACTCAAAGGAGGGGCCTTGTTTCTACTGGGGTCCCTCTGCCCCGCTACAGTGGGTGTAAATAGAGGGGCCATAGTTCTATTGGCATTCCAATGGCCAGCTGGAGCTAGTCTCCAAGGGGCTTGTTTCCATGGGGTCCCATTGCCCA
>QXTE01000309.1:1315470-1335593 GCA_003942145.1 Platysternon megacephalum
TCGAACATTACTGGAGTGAAATCAACCCCCCAGCCAGGAAAGAGGGGACGTTCCCGCCTTCTCTGCTGCGGGATGCGAACAGCCACAGCTGGGGGTAACCTAGCTGGAGGAGGATCTGTGACTCCCGGCTCTGGGCCCGATCAGTACCAGGGTTAGGGCAGCTGGATGGGAGGGGCCTGGTACCTGAGATTGCAAACCGCGGCCATGGAGCTGGACACGATTGAACTTGGCTCCGACACCATGGGCAGATTTTCAATCAGCTCCTGGGAGACCCCAAGGAAACAAAACTGCGGGTGAGATTCAGGCCCCGCAGACCCACAGGCACTTCCCAGGGAGGAGGCCAAAGTGCTCTGCAGAAACAGCAAGTGTCACCCCCACCCCCAACCAGCTGGGCCCCCCATTCCTCCTATCCATCAAATTTCCTTCCCCCTCTCCCACCCAATTCCTCCCTCCCCTCCCCTCCGGGCTTACAATTCCCNCAGTGTCACCCCCACCCCCAACCAGCTGGGCCCCCCATTCCTCCCATCCATCAAATATACTCCTTCCTTCCTCCTCTGCCACCCAATTCCTCCCTCCCCTCCGCCTCAGCTGCCCCTCTGGCCTTACAATTCCCCCACTGCCAGCTCCCGATCAGTGTCAGAATTTCCCCCTTCCCTGCGCCCCAGCCCTCAGCCCCAGGAACCCCTGTCCCCTGCTTCCCCCTCCGGCCCCATCAACTCTTCCTCCCATGTCTGGCTCCCTCCCCCCAGGGGCCGGGCACGGGGTCCCACTCACCGCAATGCTCTCCACGAGGGCCGCTTTGGAGAAGTGGGGCTCCAGGGTGTCCCGCCCCTGCTGCTGTGCCGAGAGGCACAGACTCGGGGCAGCTTGGAGGAAGTGGAGCTGTTTGGCCCTGTCCTCCACCCACTAGGAGTGGGGTTGGGGGAGAGAGAAAGAGCCTGTTAGGTAGGGACCTCCCCACCCCACCCAAACCAGCTCCAGGGCTCAGGACCTCCATGGGGTTGGACAGGGAAAGCCCCCCCCACACACACACACACTTCCTGAAACCACAGTGTTGCCCTGCACAGACAGGGGTTGTAACTGGGACAGTGTCTGTGGGGAGAGGACACCTTGGCTTGTGCATGGCAAACACCCCCACTTTGGGGTGCCAAGTGCCCCCCATTAGGGGTGATGGTTTCTCTGGTACAAGACTCCCCTGCCTGGAGGTGCTGCTGGATGACCCTGATGGTGGCTTGTTCTGGGGACACGTCCTCCTCCTCATCCTCCTCTGCCACCCCCCCCCAGCCGGGCACTGGGGGTCTCTGCACCAGGGAGAGAAGGAGAAAGGATAATCCCTGCTGCTGCTGGGGGGATGCAGTGGAGAGCGAAGGCTTAAAGTTCCCCCCTCCTCTGCAAGGAGCCCCATGGCAGGGAGGGCCCCACTCTGACCCTCCCAGAGACGCCCTCAGCCTCATCAGCCTCAGGGCCCTGTGGCAGTCAGTCCCTCCACCCCCCCCCAACATAATCAGGGGAGGCTGGAGCTCCCTCGACTCCACCCAGCATCCCCTGCTGCAGGGCGTGGCTGTGCCACCCCCACTGGGTCTGTGGGGCTCACATGGGTCAGTCCTGGTGCTCTGGCGACCCGATGGGCACAGGGTGTTACTAGTCCCCCACTGCCCCAGTCCTCCTCCCTTTCCCCTGGGTCTCCCCTCACCTGCAAAGGGGGAGCCTTCAGCCTCAGAGCTGTCAGACCCCACGGAGGGGCTGCTGGACCCTCGGGAGTAAGGAGAGCTGCTGGTGCTGGTCCCAGAGTCGCCCATTTCCCCATTTCCTGCTCTGGGCCAGCTGGGGGCTCCTCAGTGGCCAGGCTGGTGGATGGCTCCTGCTGGGCCCTGGAGCATGGCTCCTGGCTCCTCTGCTTCCTGTAAAGGAAGTCCCAGAGCCGCCTTGCCCGGCTCCCGCCCTCTCCTGGGTCCGTCCTACATAGCATCACCCTGGGCCACCTCCATTTGGGACCAGAAGGTGCCTCAGGGCCTGCTAAGGGAGCTGGTGTTTTTCTCTTCCTCCAGAAGGTCAGGGAGCTCCTCCGCTTTGCCTGCCCACTGGCCTGTTCCCCACCTGCAGGGACAGAGGGGCCGCTCTCCTCCTGGGCAAGACGGACGCTGCTCCCTACTGGCTCCGGAGCCACCTGCCCAGCCTTCCTCCTCAGCATCCGCTTCAGCCGCTCCATCCTGGAACTGAGTGGGGAGCAGCCATGAGGCTGGGTTCAGAGCAGCCTCTCATTAACGGGCCTGCCTGCTCCCCTGCCCACATCCNGGGCCGCTCTCCTCCTGGGAAAGCCGGCTGCTGCTTCCCTCTGGCTCTGGAGCCACCTGCCCAGCCTTCCTCCTCAGCATCCGCTTCATCCGCTCCATCCTGGAACTGAGTGGGGAGCAGCCATGAGTCTGGGTTCAAAGCAGCCTCTCATCAACGGGCCTGCCTGCTCCCCTGCCCACGTCCCCTCTGCTGAGGCAATTTCTCCTCCCCACACATCCCACCCCAGGGCACAGGAATCCTCAACCTGGGGAACAAACTCTGACAAGGGACGGGCTGGGAGCCCTATTGGCGGGATATTTCCACCACACTGGGGATGGCTCTGGAGAACTCCACTTACTTGCTCTAGATGGGATGGAGCTGGATGGCAGATGCTCGGTGTTGGTCCTTCCTTTACCCTCCTCCTCGATCTCCTGCACCCAGGTGGCCTGGAAAGGGTGCTGCACAATGCCCGGCCAGCAGGGCAGGGGGTAGAAGCCAGGAGATCGAAAGTGGCTGTGAAAACAAGACGATGTTTTATTGCCAGGGGATGGATAAACTCAGGCTAGCAGCCGGGAGGTCACAACACTGACCGACGGCCAGCAGGACACCTCCCATCTCCAGGTCTCCTAGTACCTCATGCACATTCCTGAAGCGTGACGGCCCAAGGGCTGTAGGGGAGTGTCCCCAGCCCCACTGATGGAAACAGAGGCCTTGGCAGGAGAAGCCACTGCCTCAGGGTTGCACTGGGAGTCAGGGACAGAGCCGGGAATGGAGCCCAGGAGTCGTTTGTCCAGGCTCCCGCACTAACCACTAGAGGAACACTCCCTTCCGGAGCTGGGACNGGGATGGATCTACTGGTTCATAAATCTAGAAACACGTGGAGACCAGACCGTATCATTTCAGTTCACTAACCACACATCAAATTTCCTTGGTTTAAGAAATCAGTTAGTTTTAAATGCAAAAGATTTTTGATATAACTTTTTTCTTATGCTTCTCTTTCTAGCTCTGGTATGACCTTGCTGTGTGACCAAAGAGAGGTCACTTCCTTTCTCTTTACCTCTGTATCATGGGGATGGAGAAAATTCTCTCAGTCCTAGCAGGAGAGAGATTTGAGCACGTCAGGCGTGTTAGAGCCCTTGTGCTCTAAAGGACAATGGGTGATTGTTGTGTGGGGCAAGAATCCCGACGGATTTGCTACTTGTCCCCCATCCAAAGCCAATAACACATCTCTGTGTTGGCAATCTTGAGTTAGAAATTCTCAGCACCCCTCTGTCTCCTGCAGCCATCAGGTGTTCCTTGGATTATGGAGGCTTGGACGCTAACAGGCCTGGAATTTGTTACTGGCTCCCTGGGTGTTTCTAGCCAATGAGGGTCTCAGTCTAGCCTCAGAGGCCCACACCCCAAGACATTAAAGATCAGGGTGGATTGATTTCATGCAAAAAATTTTGTATTTCTATTTTTGAGTTTTTTTCCTAATGAACAATTGATTCTCATTAAATTCTTAGTGGTGGCCGATGACAGAACAAGGAGGAATGGTCTCAAGTTGCAGTGTGGAAGGCTTAGGTTGGCTATTAGGAAAAACTTTTTCACTAGGAGGATGGTGAAGCACTGCAATGGGTTGGAATGGGAGGTGGTGGAATCTCCATCCTTACAAGTTTTTAAAGCTCAGCTCGACAAAGCCCTGACTGGGATGATTAAATTAGGGTTGGCCCTGCTTTGAGCAGGGGGTTGGACTAGATGACCTCCTGAGGTCTGTTCCAGCCCTAGTCTTCTATGATTCTATGAATAGGTAACCATTAAAACATGTGGACTTGCTGGTTTTGCAGGATACATAAAAACAAAAAGGTTGACTGAAAAATTTTTTTTTTCATTTCAAACAAACTGAGGTAAAGAAGTATCTCTAGTTAGTGCATTGAACTGATTGTTCCTGGTCATAAACGTCCTTCCAGATTTTAGAAGTAGTAGCTCACATCTCCTCCTCTCTCGTGTTTATTCATATATTACAAGAGGAAAAGAAGCTTTCGTCCTTTTTCAACTCCCAATCAATTTCTTAAATTTGAACGAAGTAGCTGCATCAATTGAAATGAAGAAAATATTCTTTCTGCACACACAGAAGAGGTTATTGCTGCCAAAATCTGGCTGAGTATTTCAACAAACTCTGGCCCAGGTGTTTAGGCAGTTACTTCCAACAGTTCAGTAGTTTGACTTCCTCTGAAACTTGGCAGCAAACATGGACTTCTCCATATATTTATTTAATTTAAATTAGTTTAATAGGTTATAGCAACTATAGGCCTTAACATAGCTTGTCACAGTTTCAAATTTTATCCCTCATAGGTTTAGTTTTTAAAACAAATAAAACTGTTTTTAAATGAACATTTTAAAAATCGACTTTAAATTTTTAAAAATGCCTTTTTGGGATTTTTAAATAAAATAAATAAATATAAAATAAATATCTCTTGCATAGTTTTGGTTTTGAAAGAGCCATTACAAGTGGCTGGGAGTGGCTGGCTCATTACCAAAGCAGCTTTGCCTCTTCTGGAATTGACACCTCCTCATCTATTATTGAGAGTGGACTACATCCACCCTGATCGAATTGGCCCAGTCAACACTGGTTCTCCACTTGTGAGGTAACTCCCTTCTCTTCATGTGTCATTAGATAATGCCTGCTTCTGTAACTTTCACTCCATGCATCGGAAGAAGTGGGTTTTTTACCCACGAAAGCTTATGCCCAAATAAATCTCTTAGTGTTAGTGCCACTGTACTCCTTGTTGTTTTTGTGAATACAGACTAACACGGCTACCCCCTGATACTTGACTTTTTATTGGAGTTCTGGACCCTCTCATGCTGCTGCTTCAAATGTTTCTTTCTCTCTCAGCGCTGAGCAGCACAATGCTCATTGCCCTTTGGCTGTGCAACATACAGATGTCTAGTCCTGCTGCTCTGAAAGAAACCGTATTCACAGCTGTAATCCTGGCAGATATTGATCAAAATCATGCTGTGCTCCTTTAAGTGCATTTGTGATTGGACGTGCTTCTTGCTAGGGGGCGATTTTCAGATTTACGGACTGCATAAAACAGAGGGAAAGATAAAGAGAAGCATCAACATGTCCAGGAACTTCAACAAAATTTGAAGACCATATATTGGTGTCTAACTATCTCCAGCTGCTGGAGATGTAACTGGGTATTTTAATGACACCCCCCCACCACCACACACACACCCACACACACACACTTGTGCCTGACCTGAGATTCAGAACTCTGAGGAATTCTGTCCCCTCATGTCGGCAGAACAAATAAACCCTGCCTCCAATTACCCCCTACACAATCCATTTGAATTCAATCAAGAGAGATCTCTCTCTTGCAACAAGTTTTAACATTACGGGGCAAAGACGAAGGTGAGTGATCTATTTTTCTTTCAGTTCTAATATCTGAGGAAAGCTCCAAAATCCATTCTGTCTATCAAGAGAAAAGATTGTTTTTCTGTTCTCAAAATGGTGATGCTTTTGACCCCAAAACGTTGTCTTCATTTTGTCTCTCAAAATAACTTGCAGTGAAATGGGACCAACTGCCTAAACTATCCTGAATGCTGCATGTCAGTGTTTGGGAATATCAGGATAGATCATCACCTGGTGTCACGGATCCATCAGCATCAGCAGAGCTACAGTGATTGATACCAACCGAGTGTCTGGTCCATTGTGCTGTAATGAGTTAAATGATTTCATACACTGTGCAAATGAACATGAAAATAGTCTGTTTAAAATTACCCCTTGGTTTCAAAGAATCTTGTTTAATGGAGGGTTTTTTTTCCTAAAAATGTTTTTCATTTATTTGAATATCAAACATTTTCATTTAAAATTTCCCAGAGTGGGTTTTGTGCTGGTGAAATATTCCCAGTCGACAGCCCTGGAGTGAGAAGATTGTGAATAAAGACAGTACAGTACGGAATGGGCAGCACTGGCTTCCCCAACGCACAATTCTCCACCCCCATGGAAGGTCTCATGGGCGCCGGGTGGATACACACTGATAATGGAATGAAATATCTCTTGCATAGTTACGTTTTCTTCTTACTTTGAAGTGGAAGAAGGAACAGGAACATCTGGACCCACCTAGCTTCCAAGGGAACCATTTTTCTTGATGCTGTTTGATCTGCAATTCCAACTACCAAAGTGTCTCATTGTGGCCCTTTAGGTGGGGATCAGTGGGTATTCTCTATGAAGCTGCTTTATGACTCCAGCATGGGCTGGATGAATGGACGGTAAGGTGGATAGAAAACTGGCTAGATGGTCGGGCTCAACGGGTAGTGATCAATGGTTCCTTGTCTAGTTGGCAGCCGGTATCAAGTGGAGTGCCCCAAGGGTCGGTGCTGGGGCCGGTTTTATTCAATATCTTCATTAACGATCTGGAAGATGGTGTGGACTGCACCCTTAGCAAGTTTGCAGATGACACTAAACTGGGAGGAGTGGTTGATACGCTGGAGGGTAGGGATAGGATACAGAGGGACCTAGACAAATTAGAGGATTGGGCCAAAAGAAATATGATGAGGTTCAACAAGGACAAGTGCAGAGTCCTGCATTTAGGACGAAAGAATCCCATGCACTGCTATAGACTAGGGACCGAATGGCTGGGCAGCAGTTCTGCAGAAAAGGACCTAGGGGTTACGGTGGACGAAAAGCTGAATATGAGTCAACAGTGTGCCCTTGTTGCCAAGAAGGCTAATGGCATTTTGGGTTGTATAAGTAGGGGCATTTCCAGCAGATCGAGGGATGTGATCATTCCCCTCTACTCAGCACTGGTGAGGCCTCATTTGGAGTACTGTGTCCAGTTTTGGGCCCCACACTACAAGAAGGATGTGGATAAATTGGAGAGAGTCCAGCGGAGGGCAACAAAAATGATTAGGGGGCTGGAGCACATGACTTACGAGGAGAGGCTGAGGGAACTGGGATTGTTTAGTCTGCAGAAGAGAAGAATGAGGGGCGATTTGATAGCTGCTTTCAACTACCTGAAAGGGGGTTCCAAAGAGGATGGATCTAGACTGTTCTCAGTGATAGAAGATGACAGAACAAGGAGTAATGGTCTCAAGTTGCAGAGGGGGAGGTTTAGGTTGGACATTAGGAAAAACTTTTTCACTAGTAGGGTGGTGAAGAACTGGAATGGGTTACCTAGGGAGGTAGTGGAATCTCCTTCCTTAGAGGTTTTTAAGGTCAGGCTTGACAAAGCCCTGGCTGGGCTGATTTAGTTGGGTTTGGTCCTGCTTTGAGCAGGGGGTTGGACTAGATGACCTCCTGAGGTCCCTTCCAACCCTGAGATTCTATGATTCTATGATTCTATGATTCTATGACTCTGCTAAAGAAATATCTTCTGAGAAGGACAGGCTGGTCCTCCCACTGTCTCCACTCACTCACAATAAATTATAGAGATTTGTAGCCGTAGGCTTGTACAGGATGATAAGATACTGCATGTGAGCACAGGAGAGAGATAGATATTTTACTTAGTATTCATTAGGGTCCTTTCCTCTTGAGGTGGAAACTTTTCCTCAAACTCACTTGCTGCTTCTGCTTCCCCCCTGCAGAACTCCAGTTTTAGGCTGTGCAAGGAGCCAGAGCCAGCATGAGGGTCTCACCCATAGTTTTAATTCAGCTCCCGCTGCTTAACTTTGCTGTTAATTCATATCTCCTCGGTTAATATACAGTGAACCATTGTGAACATAATATGATTGATTTCAACAAGAATGCCGTTTATTGAACTTAATCAGAGTTTATTCCTAGTTTGTGGTTTTAATTGACTTATTATAAATAGCAGAGCTCCTGTTTGAATTATGAAAAGGTGATAGAGTGCTAATATGAGGCTTAAATCTACCACTCCAAGTACCTCCCTGCCATAGATCAGGTGGCTGTGGTGACACCTGGCCTTTTAGTGTCATAATAAGAAAGTTATATTTGCAATTGCCAACTTGGCATTGTTTGTGGTTGACATTTCTAAAATGCTGACTTGGAAAAAAACAACATTTGTAATTGTCAATTGCTTCGAAGCAAGCAGACTTTTGAAATTTCAAAATGCTCACCTCCTTCTTTTTAAAGTATTTCTTTTTCTCTGCCATTGTCTTTCAGTTCAGTTTCTCTAAATAGCTACAGTATTAGCGTGATTCACTTCGAAATTGGATATTTTTTTTTTTACTTTACTAGCAATTTTGGCTCTTTCTACCTGAAAATGATTCTTGAATTAATGTATTTTCTATCCCACATTACATCACAGTTAAGAGGGAACACGGCATTTGAAAGTGTTCTGGATATTGCGTTGTTATAACAAGGTAAGAGTTGATGATGTTTTAGGATCAGTTCTGAAACCTGGAAATGATAAAGGCTATAATAATATATTAATATTACATTTTGTGGAAAAAATTCTTTATTTTTCAATAGTCTGTTTAATATAATGTTTTTTCTCTTGATGTTTTCTGGTGGTTTCCTATTATGGTGAAATGTGATTAGTCCAAACAGGACAATTGAAACATGTGTGTGTGTGTGTGTGTGTGTGTGTGTGTGTGTGTGTGTGTGTATACACATGCGTTTTAATTTTTCACATTGATAAGGTAAAGAATTCTAGATATCTAGTACCAAAATAGCCACATTACTAGGAAATAGGGCTTCCAGATGAGTGTGACTTCATGCTTCCATTTCCATATGGAAATTTTGATTCCTATCTTTGGTGTTTCTTTGTCTCATGGAGAAATGCAAGAACTTTGTTATTGGTGACTTTGTTCATAACCATAGGTGGGCAAATCTGAAAAAAACTAGGAGCTATAATAAAAAGCAGCCAAAGAAGACCAGTTTGTGCAAAAGATGCATATCTCAGGAAAATGATTGAATATTCATGCAAATATATTGTTCACCATGTTTTTATTTTTTATTTGCAAGACTTTAAACAAAAATGATCTCAAAGTATTAAAGTGCTCGATTAAAAAGTCCTCCAGCTATTCCAGTTTATACCAGCTCAGGATCTGGCTCCATAACTTTACCTTTAAAGAGATTTCAGGTAGGAGCCCAAGTAGAGAGATGTTTGGGTGGGTCTGGCTGTATTTTGCATTGGCTGAGTTGGCCAGTGCACTGGTCATGCCATTTTGTTATAGATATTGTTTCTACTAATCAGTTAAAGGCAGGTAAAGCTGTCACAAACATCTTGGGATTTTAGACCCTGCTTTCAATTTCCTGATTTCAGTGCATTCAAAATCTCATACTTAATAGTTCAATAAAAGAGGAAGTGTTTTTTCCCCTTTGAGTTCATATACATTTATAATTCGTTGTGAACTTTACTAATCTATTTGCCTTGAAGATATCCTCCTTTAGGGAGTGCAGAAGGTTCAAATACACTGAGTGTTACCTTGCCTTGCTTCTCACTCTGCTAGCTGGAAAGATGATTAAATCTGATATTAACAAATAGCCTGACCCAAAGTGCACTGAAATAAATGGAAAAACTTCCCTTGGCGTCAATCTGTTTTGGATCAGACCCTCCTACAGTGAGTGGGAACACTAAATTCCTAGGAAATAGATGAAAACTGCCCTCCTCCCACAAAAACAAACAAATCTCTTTTTCATTGAACTTTTCCATGGAAATGTCAGCATTTTTTACAAAAAATAAAATAAAATAATAATAATAATAAATACAAATATTGTTATTCGGGAATCCTAGCAATGTAGGGTGGAAGGGACGTCATGTAGTCAAGTCAGGCTCCCCATGCTGGGGCAAGACCAAGTAACACCAAGTAACCATCCCGATGGGTGTTTCTCTGACCTGTTCTGAAACACCTTCAACACAGAGCATTCCACATGTTGATTTGTCTAGCTGAAGTTCCTCATGCTCCCATTCTTCTTTATAGGCCAGTCTTGTTGGTTCGACTACATCTCCCAGTTGCTCCATTTCAAAACCAAAATACTTCAGATTTCAGCCAAAATATACCAGCGCCAAAATATTTTGGATTTGGGGTTTTGTTCCTGAAAGCTCAAAAATTTCCAAGGGGGTAGGTGGGAATTTTGACCAGCTCTACATAAAAAGCCTTTATTAACAGTGAGGGTAATTAACCCTTGAAATGATTTACCAAGGGTTGTGGTGAATACTTAGTGTATGGACAATTTTTAATTCAAGATTGGATGATTTTTTAAAAGATATGCTCTAGTTTACAATGAAAAATATTGGAAAAAAATTATGACCTGTATTATACAAGCAATTAGACTAGATCGGGGGGGTTGAATTTATCGTCTGCGAACACCTTGGGGTCTACAGACTATATCTAAGGGGTCCTCAAAAAGTTGTTGTTACCATAGAACATTGGTTTTCAACTTGTGGTCCGTGGATTCCTAGGGGTCCACAGATTATGTCTACAATTTCGACCTCCCATTCAAAATTTTTGATTGGTCCGCAAATGAAAAAAACCCCACTGGTCTAGATAATAAAAATGGTTCCTTTGGGCTTTGGAATCTATGACTAAATTGAATTTCCGTTGTTTAGGCATCTCTTAAGCGATAACATGAGTCTCCACTGTACATCAGATTTATTGTTGTGGTACCCATTGCTTCTATCCCCTCCTCTGCCTCTTTTTTGACACAGAGCACAGTGACAGGAGAAATGGCTCCCGGGAACTGCACCAGAGTGACTGGCTTCATTTTCCGGGGAATAACCGACAATCCAAAGCTGCAAAACATCCTCTTTGTGTTCTTCTTTGCCATTTATTTCTGCACCCTGGTGGGGAATGTCGGGATGATTGTGCTGATTAGGGTTGACTCCCAACTCCACAGCTCCATGTACTTTTTCCTCAGCAACTTGTCACTCTTAGATGTTGTCTACTCCTCTGTGATTGCCCCCAAGGCGATGGTCATTTCCCTAGTGATGAGTAAAGACATTTCTTTCCCTGGGTGTGTGGTTCAGTTTTTCCTCTTCTCCTTCTGTGCCAACAATGAACTTTGCCTTCTGGCTGTGATGGCCTACGATCGCTTCGTGGCCATCTGCAACCCATTGCTTTATAATGTCATCATGTCCAAGAGAGTCTGCTTCCAGCTGGTGGCTGGCTCTTACCTATGCGCCTGTGTCAATGCTACTGTGCATACGTGTACTGTATTCAGTCTGTCCTTCGGCCACTCCAATGTCCTCGATCATTTCTTCTGCGATATTCGCCCACTCCAAGAAATCTCCTGCTCTGACTTTCGTATCAATAAGCTAGTGCATTTCATCTTTGCAGCCATAGAAACAATAGGCACCATTCTCATCATCCTCATCTCCTACATTTACATCATCTTTGCCATCCTGAGGATCCGCTCCACGGCAGGAAGGCACAAAGCCTTCTCCACCTGCGCCTCCCACCTGACTGTCGTTTCCATCTTATACGGGACCCTGATCTTTACATATTTACGACCCTCGTCTGGCAGCTCAGTGGACTGGGAGAAAATGGTGGCCGTGTTCTATACCCTTGTGATCCCCATGCTGAACCCCCTGATCTACAGCCTGAGGAACAAGGAGGTGAAGGATGCTCTGAGGAGGACAATATACCAGAAAATTATTCCTCGCTGTATGTAAATATGGGGACTGGTTTTTACTGATCAGTACTGGAATGGAGATATGAGCTAGTTCTCACTCATTAAGTCATTATGCAGAAATGTCTGTCATCATGTGACTTACAGGAGAAAACAATACAGAAATGGAACTTGAGCCAGATAATGAAGAAAGGCGCCATTTCCCTTGAAAACAGTGTCCAGTAACTGTGTTACAGCTTCTCCTTCATGCATTGATATGTGATTTCTGCAATATAGACATCTCCCCCTGCTGTTCCACTACCTTTTGAACTATATTGGTTAATTGAGCAGATGATATAAAGAGGAGATACTCGGATACTGTAATTGTTTTTGTTTGCCACTGCTATTAGCTTAGTTCCCACAGCCCCCACCTAAAATCACTATACAATTAAATAAAGTGCGGTGTACGTGGAGAGATGTTTTTATAGATAGATAGTCAGACAGATTGTTATGTTCGGGGAGAAATAGCTAGATACTAGACAGACAGATGTTTGTACATGAGGATAGATAGACAGAGAGATGGTTATCTGTGGGGACAGGTAGACAGAAACACCTTATACACACACATGAGAAAGGAAGGATGGTCCAGAGGTTATTGCACTCGCCTAAGACTTAAGGGGTCTGAGTTTAAACTCCTCCTCCACTGCAGACTTCCTTTGTGACCTTAAGCAAATCAATTAGGGCCAGATTTTTTAAAGGAATTTCAGTTCCTAACTCCCATTGAAATAAATGGGATTTAGCTGCCTAAATACCTTTACAAATCCTGGTTTTATAGTCTCCTTTTGCCTCAGTTTGTCACCTGTAATATGAAGGTAAGAGCAGGGGTGTTATAAGCAAGACACGAGAAGTAATTCTTCCGCTCTACTCTGCTCTGATTAGGCCTCAACTGGAGTATTGTATCCAGTTCTGGGCACCACTTTTTAGGAAAGATGTGGACAAATTGGGGAAAAAATCCAGAGAAGAGTAACAAAAATGATTAAAGGTCTAGAAAACATGACCTATGAGGTAAGATTGAAAGAACTGGGTTTGTTTAGTCAGGAAAAGAGAAGACTGAGAGGTGACATGATTACATTTTTCAAGTACCTAAAAGGCAGTTACAAGGAGGAGGGAGAAAAATTCTTCTTCTTAACCTCTGATGATAGGACAAGACGCAATGGGCTTAAATTGCAGCAAGGGCAGTTTAGGTTGGAAATTAGGAAAAACTTCCTAACTGTCAGGGTGGTTAGGCACTGGAATAAATTGCCTAGGGAGGTTGTGGAATCTCTATCACTGGAGATTTTTAAGAGCAGGTTAGACGAACAGCTGTCAGGGATGTTCTAGATGATGCTTGGTCCTGCCATGAGTGCAGGGGACTGGACTTGATGACCTCTCGAAGTTCCATCCAGTCCTTTGTTTCTATGATTTTCCTACCTCATGGAGGTGCTGTGAGAATAAATCCATTAAAAGCTGTGAGATGCTCAGACACAGAGGGGCGTCATAAAAGTAGATAAAAATGGATTTGCATGAGAGGCTAAAGTAGCTGCAGAAGTGCACTCTAGCACACCGACATTTCAGAAGTGATTTTCCATGATTCAATTTCTGGCCTCCCACTTTGAGACACCTCAAAGGAACCTGATTTTCACCCACTCTCAACAGCCTTTTTAAGATATCTCAACTTGGGCATCCACAATGGTGACAACCCACATCACTAGTTAGTTTTGAAAACATTACAACTAAACCTTATGTTCTCTTCTTCCTGTTTGTTGCTCTGTTGTACTGAATCTTGTGCGATATTTAGATTGTAAGCTCTTTGAGGCAGGGATCTGGTTTTTTGAAGCCTCACGCACATTGCTGGCTGTGCTAAAATAATAATAATTTAAAAAAACAGCTTGATGATAAATGGTAGGTAATCCATCATGTCATCCTCTGACTGTAGTATACCGGCAATAAGGTGATATTCCTTTAAATAGTCTGGTGCTCACAGTGTTCTGTGTTTTAGAAGCTGCCAGAGCAGCAATTGTACGTTTGGGATATTTTTACTACACATGGTTACTGGGGACTCATCTTTGCCCATATGAGTTCCTTTAATAACAATACTTGTGCTGAGAACAAAAGACACAACTCATGTTCTTTGGATAACATATTTTCATTACATAAGCAACATGTGATGTCACAATCCTTAAAGTCCTCTATGGACATAAAGATGCACCACACTAACGTACTGGATAAAGTCAACACAGGATGTCTTCATTAGTATGCATGTTTGGTCAGTCCAGTCCATTCTGTTACGCTTCTGGCTGCACTTTTCTCCTCACCTCCTTCTCTATGCACTCCCTATCCGTGGCCCCATGAAATCACAGGACCTCCTGGTCAACTTCCTCCTGGCCCTGGCTAAAACGGCCATCTACGCAACCAGGGTGAGGAGGTTGGCCAATGGAGACTCCTGTGACTGTGGGGCCTGTTTCCGATCCTCTGTCCGTTCACACATCCGGGCAGAGTTCCTCTGGGCGACGTCCACTGGCTCCCTTGATGCCTTTGAGGAGCAGTGGGCGCTGTCCGGGGTTCTCTGCTCGGTGTCCCCGTCAGGTTCCCTTCTTTTGACCCTTTGACCGCACTCCTGTCCCTGTTTTTCATTAGTTGTCTCCCGGAAAAAAAACAAAAACCTTTGTGTTCCAGCATATTCTGTTCCATGAGTTTAAGATTACAGAGGAGAAAATATGCAGACTAAATTTACTGACCCAGAATATCACCTGGCCTTGCATCTACAAGATGTCATTTGCAACTGAGCACAACAAACACCTGACAAACATTTTATTTTAAACTTCAACCACTTTTGAGTTACTTTGGAGCAAAAAAGCGTGGAATTAATCTGGCACTTTACTCACATGCAGACATTGGAGAGCGGGGGAATTTCTCTGGTCTGTGTTATACAGGAGGTCAGACCGGATGATCCCAGTGGTCCCTTCTGGCCATGGAATCTATGAATCCATGAGTTAGCGGGAAGGAAGGGGGGAGTAACAACAACAGGATGTTTTAATACAAACTGTCTTAGAGCAGGGCTGTATGCGGTGTAGTTCTGGCCATGTTGGCCCTAGGATATTAGAGAGAAAAGGTGGATGGTTTACTATCTTCCTTTGGACCAACTTCTGTTGGTGAGAGATACAAGTTTTCAAGCCAAACAGAGCTCTTCTTCAGGTCTGGGAAAGGTACTTGAATGGTCCATTACAATATGTGCTAACTATTTACGCCAAACAATCTGTTCCACCTTGCGTTTAACAGTGACGCTCAGACTACCTTTACCAGGCCTGAGAAAGAGCTCTGTATGGCTCAGACGTTTGACTCTCTCACCTACAGAGCTTGGTCCAATAAAGGATATTGCCTCACCCCCCTTGTCGCTGTGAGCATGGTTCAGAGCTGCAGTAAGTTAATCAGTCGTAGCAAATGCAGTAGGAACAGCTCACACCCTGCCGGTCATAATCAATTGACAGTTTACTGAAGTCTTTGCGAGAGAGGTGGGTTTTATGGAGGGACTTGAAGGAATCGTATGAAGATTGAGAGCGGATTCTGACCTTGCTCTCGCCAGTGCAACTCCCTGGGCATCAGTGGAGAGACACGTGGTTCTCACTGGTGAAAGCGAGAGCGGGGTCAAGCCTGGAGCTCACGAGATAATAGCTGAGACGTGTACAAGCAAATGAAACAAGAGGTTCATGAATAGAGCAGGTCAAAAAGTTTCCAGTGGAACAGATCTCCATCCGAAATGGAATTAAAACATTGCACGGAACCATGTTACTTATCTCAGTACTTTGAATGGAAACCAGTCAGGTCCCTGTACACAGCTGCTCACCTGAGGGGCAGCTACAATGCCCAGTTCCCAGGCTTCCCACTCTCCAGGGTCCTGTGTGCTTCCCCTAGACTGCCCCTTTCCTCATATACCCCCAGGTTCCCCCCAAAGTCTCTTTCTCTCAGGACCCAGAAAAGAAATGTTGGGTGGAATAGCCCGTCCGCTCATTATTTTGGCCACCAATTAGACCAAAATTGGTATATCAGATATTAGGCCTATTAATTTCTGGTTCCACATCTTCTGTTTTTACCAAGCATGATTTCAACATATTCCTTGAGTTATGGACCTAATTTAGTCTCTCTGTCTAGTTCTTTTGCACCTGTTTATAATATTTATTATTGAAAACAGCTTGGCCTATTTGGCCAAGTTTTGTTATTCTAGTATAATTTTATAATGTTCCATATACTTTTTACAGTAGAGATCACAATTAGAGCAAATTTGCAGGCCCAGTTATCACAACATAATGGCAGGGAAAGGAATTTGGCTATGGGGGAGGTTTGGGACCCTCCCTTGCCTGACCCCTCTGCTGTTAAAAGTAGTGTATGGTTGAGAGTTGCTTTACAGTGAGGCAGCCCTACCATTGTTTGCCCTTTGAAGCAAATAACTGTTGCGTATAATACTTGAACCTCCACCCATTGCCGGCACAGCTAATCCCTGAAAGGGGGGGTGGGGTCCAAAGGAACACCATACACACTTCCAGGAAACTGGTGGGAGGACCAGATCTCAGGTTTAAATCCAATTATTTGGGGTAACAAGTGTAAGAAGGGAGATGTGACAGCTCTGCCCCATAGGTTCTAAAGAGAGAAGTTAGATGGGATGGTGGTCACATGACTCTGTATGGAATTTTGAAGGGTTGACTCCCCCGGGCACCCTTGCTGCAGCTGGGTGATCTCTGTCAAGCTTATCAGCCTGTGGACAGGTTCTTTTATTGTTTTTAATATGTTTTTTGTGCAAAGCTTTCACCTTAAAAAGAAACGTCTTTGCCTAGAAAAGGTTGTGTGGTAACTTAAAGCTGCTGGCAATCACGCTGATCAGAACCTTTGGAGAGAAAGCCAAGGAGAGACACTGGCCTTTAAGGTAGTCTGGCTTGCTAGGAATACCACTGCGCAGACAGGGAATTGTGCAGCAGGAAAACCACTCGTCAGGAAGGAGAGTGATGTGGGTCTCTTCCCAAGAGAGGTGATGGCTGAGGAGCCGAGAGCGAGTGCCCTTGAGCAACCAAGGAGGAATACAAGCGCAGTTGCCCTGGTCTGTGACACACTTTTGTCAATAACCTTCTGTCTCAACCCACAACCCCTTATTCTTGCAATACTGGACATTCCACCAATGCTTCTACTAAAGCAAGTTCATTCTGACACACCCTCTCTTCTAGGCCCCGACTCTCCGCATGTTTTGGCTCAGACTTGACATGCAGCACCCTGAGCTATCCCAGTCCTGCCTGACAAGTTCCCCTGAATCCTGATGTATAGCCCCTCTTGTTACTCCAGTCTCAGGCTTTTGCTCATCTCTGACATGCTTCTTAATCCTGACTCCTTGAACACCCATTCAATTGTGCATGGAAACTTGTTGTAAAGTTCCTAACATTGGATTCTCACACTATCAGTCTACAACCTTATTTTCTCAGGGAAAGAAAGTAATGAAAAAAATATTGTGATGAACATTTCCAAGTGTATCCCTGACTGGAAGTCCTAGGGGGATTTTCAGATTTATGGACTGCATAAAAGAGAGGACGAGAACAAAGTGATGCATTACCATTTCCAAAAACGTGAACAGTATTTGACGACAGTATAGCGGTGACTAGCTATCTCCTGGTGCCAGGAGACATAAATGGTGCTTTAATGATACCCTTTGTGCCTGACCTGAGATTCAGAGCGCTGAGGGATTCTGCCCACAAACATCGGAAGACCAAATATATACACCCTGACTCTAATTACACTCTACATGATCATTTGAATTCCAGCAAGAGAGAGCTCTTTCTCGCAACAAGCAATTTTAACATTACAGGACAAAAACTGGGGTGAGTATCGTAATTCTTTTTGAGGTCTATTGCCAGAGGAAAGCTACAAAATCAATTCGGTCTTCTGAGAAAAAGATTGGCTTTCTCTTCTCAAAATGTTGACTCCTTTGACACCGGAATGATTTTCTCTCACTACATAATTTGCAGTAAAATGGGACAGACTGCCTGAAATATCCTGAGTGCTGCATGAGATTCTTCAAGGGTATTGGGCTGGACCCTTAGGTGGCGTCTATCAGCATGGCTTTGTGCAGCTGGCGGGCCAGGTGCCAGCTCATGCCTGGAGCCCTCAGCCTCGCTGAAAACTGACAAATCATAGAATCATAGAATATCAGGGTTGGAAGGGACCTCAGGAAGTCATCTAGTCTAACCCCCTGCTCAAAGCAGGACCAATTCCCAACTAAATCATCCCAGCCAGGGCTTTGTCAAGCCTGACCTTAAAACCCTCTAAGGAAGGAGATTCCACCACCTCCCTAGGTAACCCATTCCAGTGCTTCACCACCCACCTAGTGAAATAGTGTTTCCTAATATCCAACCTAGACCTCCCCCACTGCAACTTGAGACCATTACTCCTTGTTCTGTATAGCTAGACACCAATATGGTTCACCTGTGAGTTCTTACTGTTAAAATAGGTGTTAGATTTATAGAGATGTGTTGAAACTTTATGAAATGCTTGTGAATTGCGGCGTGCATTCATCTCACTTATCTGTATCCCATGTTACAAGGTAATATTGAAGTGTTTTGCTCTGTTACTATCAAAGTGTTTCTTATGAAACTGGAAACCCCCACAGTCAGGAGGGAAGCATTACCAAGAGTGAAATACTAGTTTACCATAAGAGGTGTCATCTCCTGCCCAACAAAAGAAGGCCTATGGACGCTAGACAAACCAAGACTTTGATGATTGTTTTCTCTAAACCCAGGAAGAGGGGATGTGCACAAATGCTCATCCCATCACAGCTTGAACACTGGGGGAAGGGTATAAAAATCTCTGTCAAGGAGGAATTATCATCAGTATGCTGCTAAGAATTTGGGGAGGGCAATATTTCTAAGCATAAGCAAGGGATTCCCAGGCTGCTTGGCTTGGATTAGCCCTAAAGGACATATAAAACTTGCGCATTACAGCAGCTTCTATTAATTTTTGGAACCTAAGACTATAACTCAGTGTGTGTGTATGTTTACCTGCTTTAACCTTGTAAATAACCTTCTTGTTTCTTTTTCCTAGTTAACAAACCTTTAATTAGTTTATTATAGGATTGACTACAAGCCTTGTCTGTGGTTTGAGATCTGAGGAGCAATTTACCTGGGGTAAGGGACTGGAAGTAACCGGAATATTGTTGTCATTTTTCTTGTAAGGGACCATCCATCACAAAGACAGGCTTGCCTGGGTGGCAAGATACACTGCAGTGCTGGAGAGATCTATCTGTGACTCCGTTTTAAGGCTGTTATAGTTCCTGAGGAGTTCACCCTTGATCCTTGGTTGGTGAAATCGAATTATAGAACACACAATTTGGCACTCATGGCCGTGAGCCACTCCAGACAGGTTGACGAGCTCCAGCAACCGACACCATCTGACGATCTGGCCCATTGTGCTTGCATGAGCTAAGTTAGGGTGGACTCTGTGCAAAGGAAAAAGACAAAAGTAAGATCAAAACACCCTGCTGGTTGCAAAGAATCTCTAAAAATGTGGTTATTTTCTTTGAACGTAAAATGTTTTCATTTAAAATTCCTTAGAGAGGATTTTGTGCTGGTGAACTATTCCTGATCAACATCCCCGGCAAGAGAAGATCTCTCTTTAAAGACACTGCAGTATGGAACTGGCTGCACTGGCTTCCCCAACACACCGTTCTCTGCCCCCGTGGAAGGTCTTTCAGGTTCAGGGTGGATTCACACTCATAATACAATGAAAGTAAATATTTCTTCTATGTTTCAGACTTTATTGGCAACTTGAAGTGGAAGAACATGCAAATGGGGACCCATCTAGCTTCTAAGGGAAACATGTGCTTGGATGTTGTCTGACCAGCACTTCCCAATGTGTCTCATTGTGACTGTCTAAGTCAGGGGTCTCAAACTCAAATGACCTCGAGAGCCACATGAGGACTAGTACATTGGGCCGAGGGCTGCATTTACTGACACCTCACCTCCCCCCCCCCGCCGCCCTCGGCCCCGCCCCCACTCCACCCCTTCCATGAGGCCCCGCCCCTGCCCTGCCTCTTCCCACCCCTTCCCTGCCCCCATTCCAACCCCTTCCCCGAAATCCCCACCCCAACTCTGCCCCCTCCCTGCCCCCAGGGGGCACAGGAGGGGTGTGGGGTGCGGTGGGGGCTCAGGGAAGGGAGTTGGGGTGAGGGGTGCAGGAGGGGGTCAGGATGCAGGGTGCGGCAGGGGGCTCAGGGCAGGGGGTTGGGGTGCAGGAGGGGTGCGGTGGGGGTTCAGGGCAGGGGGTTGGGGTGCAGCAGGGG
>QXTE01000309.1:1335802-1373945 GCA_003942145.1 Platysternon megacephalum
CCCCCAGCAGTTCCCATTGGCCGGGAATGGGGAACTGTGGCCAATGGGAGCTGCTGGGGGCGGTGCCTGAAGCAACAGCCACACACACCCCTGCACTCCTCCTCCCCCAGGTTCCAGCTGCTTCCTGGTGTGGCGCGTGGGGCAGGGCAGGCAGGCAGGCAGGCAGGGAGCCTGCCCTGCCCCCGGTGCTGGTCGGCTGGAGCCGCTCTAGGTAAACGTTGGGGAAGGGCGGGGGGGCCGGGAGGAGCTCGCGGGCTGCATGCAATAGCCCTGCGGGCTGCATGCGGCCCACGGGCCGCGTGTTTGAGACCCCTGGTCTAAGTGGATGTGAGGTGTGTATTCAGTGTGAAACTCTTAATGTCGCCGCTTCCAAAATATCTTCTGAGAAGGACAGGACGGTCCTCCAACTTTCTCCAGTCATTCTGAATAAGCAAAAGAGATTAACATCACTACCGTGTATAGGAAGACCAGCTACTGCAAGATGAGCATGGGATGGGTAGACTGCTCCACAGATGTTTTACTTGGTATTTAATAGGGTCCTTTCCTCTTGAGGCGGAAGCTTGTCCAAGCTCACTTGCTGCCTCCGGTTTCCAGTTTTAAGCTGATGTGAGGGGCCAGAGCAGGGGTGAGGAACTCACCCACAGTTTTAATTCAGCCTCCCTTTGCTTGATTTTTCTGTTCATTCATATATCCAGAGTTAATATACACTTCCTCACTGTGAATATTATTCTTATTAATTTCAGCATGAATGGTGTTTTATTTAATTTAATCAGAGACTTTATTCTAAATTCATGGTTTGAATTGACTTGTAAAATAGCATGGTTCCTAATGAATGGTTTAATTATGGAAGGATGCTAGAGCTCTAATGTAAGGCTGATTTTCTACCACTCCATGCACTTCCGTACTGTAGGTCAGATTGTTGCAGCAATATCTGGCTATTTATTTCCATATCAATTAAGTTATATTTACAATTGCCAGACTTGCAATAGGTATTTCAAAAGTACTGACTTGAAGATATATCTGCAATTGTAGATGGGTTCCAAGCTAGCTGACTTTTGAAATGCTGAAATGCACAGCAAATTCTTTTACATATTTTTTCTTCCCATTTGCCTTTATTTTATTTTATTTTAAGAAAGAAAAAACTTGGGAATTCCCCAGTGACATGAATCTTTATTAAGAGAAATTAACGTCACACAGTAGGCATTATATAACTTGGCTTGTCTATCTTGACTTGCTTCTATGTGTCTAGATGGCAGCATCCGCCTTCCACCCCAACTTGGCTCCTCTTCAATAATAAGTATCATCTTTGATTTATTATTTATGTATCCCACAGCAGCATAGACCATATCTGGAAAAAATAATGCAGGGAAATCACGCTGGGGTGACTGAGTTCATCCTCCTAGGGTTCACAGGCAGTCCACAGCTACAAACCATCCTCTTTGTGGTGTTTTTGGTTATCTACATTGACATCCTTTTGGGGAATCTTGGGATGATCGCATTAATCACGGCTGAGTCCCGGCTACACACCCCCATGTACTTTTTCCTTTTCAACTTGTCCTTTATAGATACTGTTTACTCCTCTGCTATTGCCCCCCAGGCTTTGGTGAACTTCTTAGCAGAGTGTAAAGCTGTTTCCTTTGCTGGGTGTGCCACGCAATTTTTCTTTCTCTCTCTCTGTGCAAATGTTGAGGCTTTGCTTCTGGCCGTGATGGCGTATGATCGATTCATAGCTATATGCAAACCGCTGCTGTATACGATTATCATGTCAAGGAAAGTCTGTGTACAGCTGGTAACTGCATCATACTTCTACGCCTGTGTCAATGCCGTTGTGCACACAGGCTCTTTGTTCAGCCTGTCCTTCTGTGGTCCCAACATCATCGATCACTTCTTTTGTGACATCCCCCCACTCCAGAAGCTCTCCTGCTCCAGCACTCACATGGATAGCAGAGTGCATTTCGTCTTTGCTGCTGTAACTGCATTGAGCACTGTCCTGATCATCCTCGTCTCCTACATTTATATTATCCTCAACATCTTGAGGATCCGGTCTACAGAAGGCAGGCGCAAAGCCTTCTCCACCTGCGCCTCCCACTTGACGGCCGTCAGCATATTGTATGGGACTCTGTTCTTTATGTACTTACGGCCCACATCCGGCAACTCCTCAGATCAGGACAAAGTGGTGTCCGTGTTCTACACCCTTGTGATCCCCATGCTGAACCCCCTGATCTACAGCCTGAGGAACAAGGAGGTGAAACGCCCTGAGAAAAGTGATATACCGGACAATGAATGATTCTTTAGTGGTTGGATGATGATCATAGAATCATAGGACGGGCAGTGACCTCGAGAGGCCATCCAGTGCAGTTCCCTGCAGTCAAGGCAGGACTAATTATTATCTAGACTTTAAATCAACATGTTAATAGGATTTAATGTTATGTTCAATAAAGCTGAGGCAGGATCAAGTTTCTACTGTCATTGATGAAGTTTGTATCATTCACTGTTTCTTTCCCGTGTAATTGACTGGCGAGTGTGTGCTGTCACTTACATGTCCCTTTCTGCAAAAGGATCTGAGTTGTTACAGCCCCCAGCCATGGAGATTTACCTCAAGCTGTCAAAGCAGCAAAGAATCCTGTGGCACCTTATAGACTAACAGAGGTTTTGCAGCATGAGCTTTCGTGGGTGAATACCCACTTCTTCGGATGCAAGTAGTGGAAATCTCCAGGGGCAGGTATATATATGCAAGCAAGAAGCAAGCTAGAGATAACGAGTTTAGTTCAATCAGGGAGGGTGAGGCCCTGTTCTAGCAGTAGAGGTGTGAAAACCAAGGGAGGAGAAACTGGTTCTGTAGTTGGCAAGCCATTCATAGTCTTTGTTTAATCCTGAGCTGATGGTGTCAAATTTGCAGATGAACTGAAGCTCAGCAGTTTCTCTTTGGAGTCTGGTCCTGAAGTTTTTTTGCTGCAGGACGGTGACCCTAACATCTGCTATTGTGTGTCCAGGGAGGTTGAAGTGTTCTCCTACAGGTTTTTGTATATTGCCATTCCTAATATCTGATTTGTGTCCATTTATCCTTTTCCTTAGAGACTGTCCAGTTTGGCCTATGTACATAGCAGAGGGGCATTGCTGGCATATGATGGCGTATATTACATTGGTGGATGTGCAGGTGAATGAACCAGTGATGGTGTGGCTGATCTGGTTAGGTCCTGTGATGGTGTCGCTGGTGTAGATATGTGGGCAGAGTTGGCATCGAGGTTTGTTGCATGGATTCGTTCCTGAGTTAGAGTTACTAGCTGTCGTAGCTCTTGCTTGGGGCTCTTCAGTTCTCCAGTTCAGTCCCTGGGGAGTCACGCCAGGAGCTGTCACACATGGCAACAAGCCAGCTAGAGGGTGGTATGCTCTGTTGTGCACTCAGCGGGGGGTCAGCCCATCAAGCTGCTGTACGTGTTATGTGTAGGCAGCAGCAGGAGGGATCCAGGCGTTGGGCTACTCTGTGGGCCTCATTTTCCTCTCACTTCCACCAGTAGAAATCAGGTTTTGCCTTTTTTCTGATTGTTTTGTGTTGTTTACCAAAATCAATGGGGTTCTGCCCAACGAGGCCTTGATAATTCCCTGCAAGGTTTGGAATTGATTGTCTGTGGGGCCAACCAATCACACCTTACAAGCTAAAGCTTAGGGGGTCTAAGGAGCCAGCAGGATTGTCCTGATGAAGGCGGGTGGGGAGAAGGGCCTGGATGCAGCCTCGGTCCCTGACCCAGAATGCCCTGCCTTCTTAGAGCACCTCCCTTCTCAGGAGCTCAAAGCACTTCACAGGCCTGAGGAATTTATCCTCCCATCCGCCCTGGGCCAACAGGAGACAAAGGAGAATATGTTTCATGACAGTCAAGTCCTGCTGCCTTCATCCCCTCCTGCTTCCACTCCTCTGTCCCAGACCTCCCCACACAGACCTCCCCTACCCTTGCAGCCTTCATGTTGCCCTATAGTCCGCCCACATCTCCCCTCACATAAGGCTATGGTTAAAGCCTGTCTGTTCTCCATCACTGCCCCTCCCCACCACCACTCAACCCTGCTCCTTGCCTTGGTCATCTCTCTCCTACACTCCTGCGGCTGCCTCCTCGCTGGCCTTGCTGCCTCTCCCCTCCCGCTCGCTCAGCCCAGCCAAAGCATAACTGCTAAACTCCCCTGCTGCTCTGGTCACATCTCTCACTTCTTTACATTCCTGCACTGGCCTCCCTGTACCTCATGCAGTAAAGTCAGATACCTCCTCCCCTTCAAGGCCCTGCCTAACTCCACTGCTGTGCCCATCTAGTCTCCTCCCTCAGTACTGGGTGAAACACCCAGGGAAGCTTTATGACATGGTTCCCGTGACCATGGCTGGTGGGGGCATCACAGCAACTGAAGTGATGCTGCTGCCCATTCAAGCCGCCCCCAGCGTGGTGTAACTGTGCCTTCGTGGGTCACAACTGAGGATACCAAATTCAGGTCACACTTCTCAGAAACAGGGCAAATACACCCCAAAGAGCTGGTGGTTTTTCTCCCATAGGATATACCAAGCCACCACAAATCTAAACTTCTGTCTGACCGCAGTGGCTAACAACAAGTCATAAAAGCAATTTCCTGAGGCATTCCAGTCTTTGTATCACCCCCCAAAACACTAGATTTAAAGATGAGTGAGTCTTTAAAACCTGTCTCATCAAATAACAGGCTCTTCTTCGAGTGCTTGCTCATATCAATTCCAATTAGGTGTGCGCGCGCCGCGTGCACCATCGTCGGAAGATTTTTACCCTAGCAACCCCCGGTGGGTCGGCTGAGGCGCCCCCTGGAGTGGCGCCCTCATGGCGCCGGATATACGCCGCTGCCGACCCAGCGCCCCCTCAGTTCCTTCTCACCGCCCGTGACGGTCGTTGGAACGGTGGAAAGCGGCATAGCTGACCTCCACCTCCCTAGCTCTGACTCGTTATGTAGATAGTTGTTTAGTGTAGTTAAGGAGCAGGACGGTGTAACGCAGTATGGGAGCTCGGCCCCGCCTTGGCCCTCACGACCAAACTCGACGTCGTCACAAGCGGGCAGTGGCCGCCGCGTCCAGGGCCAAGACGCGGATGGTGCTAGCCAGGGCCAGGATGAAGGACAGGATCCTGACCAGGGGCCCCCACAATGGTCCTTCTGGACTCCTTGGGTGTATCACCAAGCCCAAGGTGTGCCCCCGGGTGCTCCCCGCTCTGTGCATTCTGAGCCCCGGGTGCCGGAGGCCACCGTGAGCCGTCCTCCCCAGGCAGCCCCAGAGGTGACTACCCTCCCCTCAGACCAGGCCCATGCCCCTAGCGTGGTGGACCTAGGGCAACCAGACCCTCCTCAACCTGACCTTCCCCAGGATCCGCTAGTCCCGGGGGTATCCTCCTCATCCTCGCCAGACGAGGCTGTAGCGGGCTCATCCTCCTCTGGCCAATCACCTATAGATCTTCGTGCGCACCAAGAGTTGTTACGTAGGGTGGCACTGAACATGAACATACAGGTGGAGGAGGTGGTGGAAGTCGAGGACCCGGTGGTGGACATTTTATCGGCCGATGCCCCCACACGGGTGGCCCTACCTTTTATCCGGACTATACAGGCTAATGCCAACACGATCTGGCAGTCCCCTGCATCTATTCCTCCCACGGCCAGAGGGGTGGAGAGGAAAGACATGGTGCCCTCTAAGGACTACGAATATTTGTATATTCACCCCCTAGCCTGTTCCCTCATTGTACAGTCTGTAATCAAAAGGGAGCGACACGGCCAGCAAGCGCCTGCTCCTAAGTCCAAGGACGCTAGGCGCCTGGATTTATTCGGGTGCAAAATTTATTCGACTGGTGGCCTACAGCTCAGGGTAGCTAACCAGCAGGCCCTCCTCAGCCGTTATAACCATAACACCTGGAACTCAATGGGGAAATTCAAGGAGCTGCTTCCCCAGGAGTCCAGGGAGGAGTTTGGGGCCTTAGTAGAAGAGGGCAAGACAGTGGCGAGGACGTCTCTGCAGGCGTCTTTGGATGCGGCGGACTCGGCGGCTAGGACTTTAGCCTCGGGCGTAGCTATGCGCCGCATTTCATGGCTACAGGTGTCGGGTCTTCCACCTGAGCTACAACAAACCATTCAAGACCTACCCTTTGATGGCCAGGGGCTCTTTTCTGACAAGACTGATCCCAGATTTCAAAGTCTGAAGGACAACAGAGCCATTATGCGTTCACTGGGCATGCATACCCCGGTGACGCAACGTCGGCCCTTCCGGCCTGAGCCACAGCGCACCTACCCTCACCCTAACCCTCGGCCGCGGCAAGACTTCACCAGAAGGCATGGCCGTGGTAATAGGAGGAGACAATCTGGTCCTCCATCGGCCCAGAATCAAGGCCCCCCAAGACCATCGGCGGGGCCTAGGCAAAACTTTTGAGGGTGCGCCTGAGGACGGAGCACCAGTCTCCTTATCAGATCCTTTCCCTTCTTTCTCCAACCGCCTTTCCTATTTCCTCCCTGCGTGGTCCAGCATAACTTCAGACCACTGGGTCCTACGCATGGTGGAAACTGGATACCATCTGCAGTTTCTTTCGCCCCCACCTTCCCACCCTCCCCCCCCATCCCTCTTCAGGGACCCCTCTCACGAGCAACTTCTCTTAGAGGAGGTTCAAGCGCTCCTGTCTATCGGAGAGGTGGAAGAGGTCCCAAAGGATTTCAGGGGCAGGGGTTTTTATTCCCGTTACTTCCTAATCCCCAAGGCAAAGGGGGGACTTCGGCCCATCCTGGACCTGCGCAGACTCAACAAATTCATGGTAAAGTTGAAGTTCCGCATGGTTTCCCTGGGGACCATTATTCCTTCCCTGGATCATGGAGACTGGTACGCCGCCCTCAACATGAAAGACGCGTACTTCCACATAGCAATTTACCCGCCTCACAGGCGTTTCCTTCGCTTTGTGGTCAATTGGCAGCATTTCCAATTTACCGTCCTTCCCTTCGGCCTGTCCACAGCACCGAGGGTTTTCACAAAGTGTATGGCCGTCGTAGCGGCCTCGCTCCGACGACATCGCATCCGCGACGACTGGCTCATTCGGGGTCGTACCGAGCTACAGGTGCAGTCCCATGTTTGCTTCGCCATGAGCTTGTTCAGGCACCTGGGTTTGCTGCTCAACACCAAAAAGTCCACTTTGCAGCCAACCCAGAGAATAGACTTCATTGGGGCGATCCTGGACTCGACTCTCGCCAAGGCGTGCCTACCGTAGGCCCGCTTCCTGTCCATCATAACCGTTATCCACGGCCTCCTGCGGTTCCCAACCTCGACAGCACGCGCGTGTCTCGCTCTCCTGGGCCACATGGCCTCGTGCACTTTCGTGACCAGGCATGCCAGACTACGCCTCCGCCCACTTCAGACCTGGCTATCCTCAGTGTACCATCCAGGCCGGGACAGTTTGGACACAGTACTCACGGTGCCGACGGTGACCCTAGCTTCTCTGCGTTGGTGGCTGAACCACAGCCTCGTTTGCGGCGGGATGCCTTTCCACGCCCCGCAGCCCTCTCTAGTCCTGACCACGGATGCATCATCGCTGGGCTGGGGCGCTCATCTTGCGGGCCTTCGCACACAAGGTCTTTGGTCCGCACAAGAAATAACCCTGCATATCAACGTCAGGGAACTGAGAGCAGTACGGCTGGCATGTCAGGTATTCCACGAGCATCTTCAGGGCCGTTGTGTCGCAATCTTCACAGACAACACAACGGCCATGTTTTACATCAACAAACAAGGAGGAGCCCGATTCTCCCTCCTCTGTCAAGAAGCCATACGCCTCTGGGACTTTTGCATAGCCCACTCGATAGACCTGGTGGCATCATTTCTCCCAGGAGTCCAGAACACCCTGGCAGACCGCCTCAGCAGATCCTTCCTGAAGCACGAGTGGTCGATACGTCCGGACGTTATCCTTTCTGTTTTCCGGAAGTGGGGATTTTCCCACATGGACCTTTTCGCCTCTCACGAGAATCGGGAGTGTCAGGTGTTCTGCTCCCTCCAGGGACACTCCCCGGGCTCCCGATCGGATGCCTTCCTGATATCGTGGAAAGACCACCTGCTCTATGCCTTTCCTCCGTTCCCGTTGGTCCACAAGGTCCTCCTCAAGTTACGCAGAGACAAGGCCGGCCTGATCTTGATCGCTCCAGCGTGGCCCAGACAGCATTGGTACACCACTCTTCTCGACCTGTCAGTGTCCGAACCAATTCCTCTACCATTGTGGCCGGATCTGATCACTCAAGAACACGGCAGGTTATGTCATCCAGACCTGCAGTCCCTCCATCTCACAGCATGGATGCTGCATGGCTAACTCAATCGGAGCTGTGTTGCTCCACCTCAGTGCGGCAAGTACTCTTGGGTAGCAGAAAGCCCTCCACTAGGTCCATATACCTGGCCAAATGGAAGCGTTTCTCCTGCTGGTGTGCCCTGAGCAAGGCTGCCCCTCTGGAGGTGCCAGTACCTACCGTCTTAGACTACCTCTGGTCCCTAAAACAGCAAGGCCTAGCTGTCTCATCCATCAGGGTACACCTAGCAGTGATTTCGGCCTTCCACCCCGGTGAAAACGAGCGTTCGATTTTCTCCAACCCCATGGTCAGCAGGTTCCTCAAGGGTTTGGAACGTCTATACCCACCAATCCGTCATCCGGCCCCTACTTGGGACCTCAATCTGGTCCTATCTAGGCTCATGGGTGCCCCCTTCAAGCTGATGACCACCTGCTTGCTTCTTTACCTTTCCTGGAAAACGGCTTTCCTCATCGCCATCACATCAGCGAGACGAGTCTCGGAACTTTGGGCCCTTACATCGGACCCACCGTATACGGTGTTCCATAAGGACAAGGTACAGCTGCGACCGCACCCCGCCTTCCTCCCTAAAGTGGTGTCAGCCTTCCATGTCAACCAAGACATCTTCCTCCCGGTCTTCTTTCCGAAGCCACACGCTTCGCGGATGGATCAACAGCTTCATTCCCTAGATGTGCGTAGGGCTCTCGCCTTTTACATTGAACGAACAAAACCTTTTCGAAAGACGTCCCAGCTGTTCGTAGCAGTGGCAGACCGAATGAAGGGCCTCCCGGTCTCCTCGCAGTGAATCTCGTCTTGGATTACATCATGCATCCGTGCTTGCTATGACTTGGCTGGTGTCCCAACTACCCGCCTCACTGCCCACTCCACTCGGGCTCAAGCTTCGTCCTCCGTCTTCCTGGCTCATGTGCCCATACAGGAGAACTGTAGGGCAGCGACTTGGTCATCGGTACATACCTTCGCTTCCCACTACGCCATAGTGCAGCAGTCCAGGGGTGATGTGGCATTTGGTTCAGCGGTCCTTCACTCCGCGACATCTCACTCCGACCCCACCGCCTAGGTAAGGCTTGGGAGTCACCTAATTGGAATCGATATGAGCAAGCACTCGAAGAAGAAAAGACGGTTACTCAGCTTTGTAACTGTTGTTCTTCGAGATGTGTTGCTCATATCCATTCCAAACCCGCCCTCCTTCCCCTCTGTCGGAGTAACCGGCAAGAAGGAACTGAAGGAGCGCTGGGTCGGCAGGGGCATATATCCGGCGCCATAAGGGCGCCACTCCAGGGGGCGCCTCAGCCGACCCACCGGGTGTTGCTAGGGTAAAAATCTTCCGACGATCGTGCACGCGGCGCACACACACCTAATTGGAATCGATATGAGCAAGCACTCGAAGAAGAACCTGGAACAGGTGGGGCAGAGGTTGGGCCTCAGGGAAGGGGTGGAGTGGGAGTGGGGCCAACGGCAATGGGGCGGTCGAGAGTGCACTGGGCAGAGGGGAAGTCGGCGCCTATGCTGAGATGTATAAACAAAGAAATATCAAGGAGGATTAGGGAGATATTACTTCTGTATATGCCAATGGTGAGATTGTTACTGGGATATTGTGTCCAGTTATGGTGTCCATAGTTTAAAAAAAGTGTGTTGGGAAATTGGAGAGGTTTCAGGAAAGATCTGCAAGAATGATTTAAGGTTTGAAAAAACCTGCTTTATACTGAGAGACTTGGAGCTCAATGCATTTACTTAAAGAGAAGGTTGATCAGGCCTGTAACTACTAAGGAAGAAAATAACAGATAGGAGAGGCCTCTTGAGTCTAGCAAACAAATGGAGAACAAGATCCAATGTCTGGAAATTGAAGTTAAATTTATTTTTAATTGAAAATAAAATTCAGCTTTTACAGTCAGGGTAACTGACCTGGAACAGCTTCCGAAGTGAATTGGTAAATTCATCATTATTTGGGGTCTTTAAATTGCAATTGGATTTCCTTCTAAAATATCTGCTTTTCTTGATTCAACCACAAATTACTTGGTTTGATAATGAGCTGCTTCTTACCAATTATGGATGAATAATTTCCCCTGCAGCAGGAATTATTGGACAGAATTCTCTGGCCAGGTGTTATGCTGAAAGCCAGACTAGTAGATAATTATTGTGGTTGCTGCTGGCCTTGAAATCTAATAATTTGTTAGGAAGAAACTTCTGTTGTTCCACAATTGTCCATTTGGGGTTCCTTGAACCTTCTTATGGAGTATCTGGTATTGGCCACTCTCGGAGACAGGACAGTAGACTAAATGGTTCTCTCTGCTCTGGTCAAGTGTGGCAGTTCTTATGTTCCTAGCAGTAATTGTACAGCAGCCACTCTCTAATTGTATCATAAGTTGTCATGCGACATGAAAAGTCAGAAACCTGTCAGTTCCACTTAGAAGTTGTGAAGTGAACATGAGGTTCTGAGACTTAAAAAAAATACAATACAGAATATTTTTTAACATGCCATTTTTTAAAATGAAGGAAAGTTTTAAAACATTTAAATATAGGTACATTCCATTTCAGCAGGCTCTCACCGTGTTTTTATTTCATGTTAAAGGCTTCCCTTAGGCCCTCCAGTGCCTGTGTTTCAGTTATTTTCCCCCAGTTTCTTGGAAGATCTGCTGGGTTAGCATTATACCTTTCAGCTAACTGACGATTGAGCTTCTGAAAAACAAACTTCCAGTAATCAGAAGCCTCAATGCTGGGATCTGACTGAATGCGCCAGTCTGGGTAATAGACGCGATAATCTTTGTAGGGATGAAATTTCCCTTTTGTGTCTGAATTTCGGAATGAGTTCTCAGAAACCACTTCAGATGAGCATATATTATAGACAAGCTTTTGTGTATCAAGATCCCTGAAATTGCATAATCCTTGTGGCCGATGCACAGATGCAAAATGCTCCTTGTGGTTACTGCCTCCTGCTTCACAGGGGACTTTACAAAATGGACACTGCTTCCCACAGCCGAACACTTGCTTAAAGATTTCATCCTGGGGTTTTAATGACAGTTTGGAGAGTTTGGTCTGAATATCCAAACCACCGAATTGGGATAAGATTTCTTGTTCCAGATCCAGAAGAAAGGTTTGAATATTAGCACAAAACTGGCCTGTTTTTGCTGTGTTTTTAAACTGTATCCCAAGTAAGTTGTCCTTGGAAATGACTAGGTCCTGCTGCAGCGCTTCACAAAAGTTGTTTACAAATGCTAACACTGTGGTGTTTTTTTCATTTTTGGAGCTTTCCAAAACGTCCCTCACTTTCTTTACTATTGTAGATAGAATCTTTTTCTCCAACTCTCCCAAACACTCAGTCTCCCTGTACTGATCCATCATACGTCTCTGAATCCAGGTTTTGACAAATTTTTCATAGTTTTTAATATATTTCACATAGTTATCAAAGTTCATCTCCTCCAGAAGCTTTTTCTGTACAGTGAACTGGAAAAAGGTCCGGCTGCCATATTCAATGGACTCTGCCTTGTTGAGAATGTCATCCACTATCTCTATTCCTAGTCTCTTGTTGATATAAACCACCAAGGCAGGTTTGAGACATTGATCACAGAAATCCCTGGCCCTTGTTTGGTTCTCATCTTTTTCCAAATACAGGTCAGTAAATATGGAGAAATACTGAGGTTTCAGCTTCTCTAGACGACACTGAGGATCATTTTGTTTGATAAAATCTTCATGCATCTTCTGAAATCTCCAAGCTGCCTTCCCCAAAATATGATGTTTCAGGTCAACTTCAAAGCAAGCAGTAATGCCAAGTTTTTTAACGTCCTCCTGTTGGAGCCTCTTGTTGATTATGTTCAGCAATTCTCTGCAATAGATTTCATCGTAGTCCACTTTGGAATTTACCTTTTCTTCAGTGTATCTTTTACCCTCATCTATTAAGGATTTAGCAAGTTCTTCTGTGTGAACAGCTGTTTCACATTCCCCTATGAACAACAGTTGTTTCCTAGATTTGATCCATGCTGAATCTAGATATTCCTTTTTCATTCTGAAATTGTCAATTCCATAATACAACAAACTACCTGATTCCTGTAGCTTCTGCCTGACGGCACTCCCTTGATTTGCCAGGTCCTTTCTCAACTGGGACTCCATATCTCGATAAATTTCACGTTTCTGTAAACTGCTGAACTTCAACTCTGACAGTGTTTCTCTCCACATGTTTTCAAATTCAAATTTCAGTTCCTCATGCTCTAGTTTATGTTTTTTGTTCCTACATTCATCCAAGACCCTGTTAACTTTCCCTTCAATTATCTGCATGTATGAGGTCTGGATGTTTTCTGTCTTGTGCTGGCCTTTTCGGATTCGAATTGCTTCCTCGCACTTGTTCTCGGAGTAGCTCTCAAGTTCATTTTGGAGGCTGTTTGCACTCCTGATAAAATCTTCTCTGTACTTTTCTATCAGGTGCAGATTCGAAATTCCACTTTCAAAATAATCTTGTAAATTATCCAAAACTTTTTGCTTCTCGAGCTGCAGTTTTTCCTGTGCCTCATTTTTCAACATGGATAAGGCACCAGCCTGTAGTTTCTCTGATGTCTGATTCTGAATGACAGTTTCCTTTTCAGATACCCAGAGATGTATCTCTTTGCGGAAATGCCATTCCCACTCGGAATACTTCATAGACAGCTGGTTATAGGCTTCAGCTACAAGGCTGTTTCTGAAACTGAAGATGAAGTTCTCATGTTTTACAGCATTCCACAGGCTCTCCGCCCATTTGACAAACTGGGGAATGTCCTTAGGGGCTCTATTATGTGACCGTTTCTTTATAAAATCAAACAGGTATTTCTTTAGCTCACACACACTCTCACTGTATCCCATGTTTATTGGAGCCATGGGAGGGACTCCATGCCACAGCCCAGGGATGTACCAATTGTGTTTCTCTGCATCATAGTCCATAATACATGAAAAATTCACTTTTTTACATTGCTTTTCCATCCTAGCTGCAGCTTTGGTCATTTTATTCAGCTGCTCCAGGAGGTGCTTCGTGTCCCTCATGTTTTGGTCATACGCAGACACATCACTGACATTCTGATGCACAAATTGGCAGTTGGGTTTGTGCCCTATTTCCTCCATTCTGAGAAATGCATGGACCACAATTTGCAGAATATCCTTCATTTCAGTGGCGTTCTCCATGGCCATGTTAATGATAGTTATGTCACTTAACCCAATCACCAGTGTGGCCAGCTCATTGTCATGTTGATAACTATCCTCTAGCAGGGCCAGTTCAGGGGCTTTCAAGCCTTCTGTGTCTATCACCAGGATGAAGTCACAGCCCAGCTCCTGCTGAAAGTTCTCTGCCACTTTAATGAGCATCATGAAGGCTCCTCGCGTACATCGGCCACTGCTCACTGCCAACTGCAGGCCAAACATGGTGTTGAGGAGGGTGGATTTCCCAGTGCTCTGCACTCCCAGCACTGTTAGAACCACCATTCTGGACCTTCCCCCCAGCTTAACATGGAGCTCAGTCAGAACGTCTGTCACCCACTGCAGTGGGATGTTGGATGAATCTCCATCTAGCAGTTCCATAGGAAACCCATCCAGCATCAGGTCAGCTGCTATGCCTGGGAGATGGATGAATTGTCTTTGGCTTTCTGCCTTGTCTCCTTCTTTAACCATTGAGCATTCAGCCTCATAAAACTGCCCCAGCTCACGCATGAAATGCTCCACCCCTAAGGAAGTGGTAGATATTAATTTATCCAGCATGGCTAGTGCTTGTCGGTCATCTCCTGCCATTTTACTTTTCCCTTTATATTGATCCCGTAGTTTAAAAAGATTATCTCGAGCAATGTGATCCAGGCTAAACTTCACCCATTTCAGAAAGTAATGTTTCTCCATTGAAGGCAATTGTTCTATTCCATTAACAAATTTAATCAATCCATCAGTAAGGTCACATTGATTCTGCTGTCTACGTAATTCCAACCGTTTCTCTCTCAGTTGACATTTATAGTCTTCAGTGGCAGTCTCCCCTTGTCTTCTCATTCTGCACAGCTCTTTTTCCACTTTAGCCAATTTTTCCCAGAGATCCCCCTGCAGTCTCAGCATTTCCCTCTTGTACTTTGCCACATCTTTTATTTCCACAGTGATTTCTCTAGCCCTCTTGGTTGCACTCTGACATTCCTTACGGTCCTCATCTACCTGGATTCCTAGTTCACGTGCGGTCACAGCCATGGCTTCCAAATTTATTCTCTCAGGAGGTGAACTCGTTATGCTTTTTATGGCAGATTTCAGTTTTTGCACAAATCCTGCATTATTTGTGGTGCTGTCTTTCACCAGTAGCTGTGATTTGTTCAGATTCAGCACTGGAACCAACTTATTAAGGAATCCCAATGTTTCCTTGGGATTTCCATTCTTGCAATTGAGGATGAAGTAATATTTAGTGGCTGATCCCTGCAGAGATGATAACAGTGCGTATTGCCTCTCACTGATGCTCTCCGTAACTATGAACACTGCTGAGGAGACCACTGTTAAAAAGCTAAATTGTAGCCAGTGGGACTCAATGTCTCCACGCAGATTTGTAACCGCGATGGGCTCTGGGAAAAGATCCAATTTCTCCCTCCCAGCAGGGAAATACCAGGAAATCTCGACCAGCCCATCTGTGATTTCCCGAGGGACGTTCCCAGAATCCATGTCCCGATGGATAAAGAAATCGTGGTGCTGCTGGGAGGGGCTGAGAACCTCATTGAGGAGTTGGGACTTGGAGAAGCTGCAGCTCCCCAGCCGCACAAAGGAAACGGTTGGCAGTGACGTGAGCACCAGGCTCTCCTCTCTGAACCCTCTGCTCTCTGCCAGGGAGTGCGGCCTCCACTTCCTCACAATGTCCCTCATGGCCCACAGCATTAGGGTGCACTTGGGGGTGTCGAGGGCGGGTAGCAGCAGAGGGAGGGCAAACTGGCACACGGACATTTTGGACAGGATCTCCTGCTGTAGGAAACTGTCTGAGCAAAGCAGAACGGCACAGAGAACATCGAGGGGATGTAGAGAAACTCTGTTGTCAGTGTCACTAAAACTAAAAACATCTCCACTTGCAATCTGTGCCTCCTCACTGCCTCCTTCATCATCATCATATGCCCTGTGCACAAGGCTTGTGTTTCTGGCTGTCCCATTCAGAGCCATTAGTTTCCTCAGGAAATGCCACGGTAAATCCCCTAACATCTGAGGAATCCAGTTTTCTATACTTTCTGAGCCAATTTCCAGGACATCCCGCAGCCTGAGCTTTGTGCTTTGGTATTCCTGCAGCTTTAGCTTAGAAAGGAGTCCTTGAAAAGCTTTATTTTTCTCTGTAAAACAAAATGAAAATAGGATTCTCATGACTTTCAGAAGTTAGCTATTCCCAGACAGAATGTTTTTAGAGATGGATGTAAAATCTTAATAATTTAAAGGAAAAATTCCATCGGTGGCTAGTAATTAGGGGTTAATGGAGGTAAAGCTAATAAACTAATCCCCCTCTTCTATTTCTTTAACTAACCTTTACAGCAGGGGTTCTCCACCTTATTCTTTCTGCCCTGGGCCCCAGTGAGTCTAGTGCTGGTCCTCCTTGGAGGCCCCCCTGAAACCTGCTCAAGGCCCCCTAGGGGGCCCTGGGCCCCCGGTTAGAACCACCGCTTTACAGCATATACTTTTCTTTTCTCCCTTCTCTCCAGCAGCCATATGAGGGAACGGTGGGGAAGGGGAGGAAGGAGAGTCTGGCAGTGCTCCCACCTTCTTTATAGCAGCATCTTAGAGCGCAGTCTCTGGAGGGAGGTGCTGGTGGGGCTGGTTGCCCTCAGCCCTTACGGGTACATGTAGACTGGAGCTGGAGGTGTAATTTCAAGCTTGAGTAGACATAGGCACACTAGCTTTGTTTGAGCTAGTGTGCTAAAAATACAAGTGTAGCCATGGTGGCAGGGGTGGTGGGATGCCTGAGTACAATCCCATCTGAGATCCTAGGCAGGTACTCAGGCAGCTAGCCCACACCACCGCAGCTAGCGTCTACCTTTAGTGTGCTCGCTTGATCACAGCCAACGTGGGTATGTCTACCCAAGCTGGACATTACACTTTGAGCTCCAGTGTAGTCAGGCCCTAAACAGGGCCGGCGCTCCCATTAGGCGACCTAGGCGGTCGTCTAGGGCGCTGCTATTTTGGGGGCGCCTGCGCCCCCGCCGCCCGTAAAAATTTGGGGGCGGGACCTTCCGCCGCCGCTGTTGGGGGCGGGATTTCGGGGGCGGGACCTTCCGCTGCCTAGGGCGCCAGCAAAGCTGGCGCCGCTACTGGCCCTAAAATAGCTCCTCTCTCCATTGAAAGTATAGAGTGGTACTGAGATCAGAACATGCATACGGGCTGCCGTTTCAATCCTCGTGGCACAGAATCAGAGTAATCCTAGAACGTGAGTGCAGGCACAGCCCCAGTGCAAAGCTCCATCCCCACCTCAGGAGCAGCATGGGGGGCCCACATTGGAGGAAGACGAGGTAGAGTGAATGAGGAATTGTCCAAGGTGTCACTTTCCTGGTAGGGACCTGTGACCAGGAAGCAGTAGGCCCATGACACAGTGAAGTGAGTGAGCAGTGAAAAGAATGGCAGGGAGGCCTGTGACAGGGAGGTGGGGAGCAGGGCACCGGGATTTCTCAGCTCTTTATTTTTCCCAGGTGGGAGTAGGGCGTGAGAAATCAGAGTGGTAACTGTCTGCTCATTTTCACTAGGAGGAGAGGAACAATGATAGGAGTTGCAGCATTAGGAGCTACCGAGAGGAGAGGAATGTATTTATTGAAGGAGAGGAAAAGTCCCAAATTGATTAGTTGGTTAGCTGATTTTATTGGGACATCAATCCAATCAGGAAGTGAATGCGGGGGCAGGGGTACAAGGAGAAGGGGTAAAATTGTAGAGAGGTTCTCACATTGTTAACTGGGTTTTCTCTCAAAGCAGATGGGTGACCTGTGAGGCCAGAAATTAACTTGATTTTTTATCAGGTTTTTTTTAGCAAAGGTGTCACATGGCATTATATTTTATTGTTGGATTCTGGTTTTTAGTTTGCTGGTCTTTGCACTCACTGTTACTCCTTGGTAGGTCTGAAACTTCAGAGTCAGTTTAAGATGCAATTAGTCAGAGGAGTGTGAGTGGAGAGCCTCAGATCTGTAAGTATGCAGGGGATTTGTGGTCTGCAGTGGCAGAGAGTCCTTAATTGTATGTAGTTGGAATGGCCATCAGAGATAGACAGTGGGGGGCTAAATCATAGAATCATAGAAGATTAGGGTTGGAGGAGACCTCAGGAGGTCATCTAGTCCAACCCCCTGCTCAAAGCAGGACCAACCCCAAAAGATGTGTGTGTGTGTGTGGTATGGTAATTCACTCTTCAATGTGTGCTGTCCACAAAGGGACCTAGGCGTTGCAACACTCAGTGGTTTGAGCATTGGCCTGCTAAACCCAGGGTTGTGAGTTCAATCCTTGAGGGGGCCACTTAGGGTTCTGGGGCAAAATTGGTCCTGCTAGTGAAGGCAGGGGGCTGGACTCGATGACCCTTCGGGGTCCCTTCCAGCTCTGTGAGATAGGTATATTTCCATATATTATAACACATAATTTTTAGGTGCCCTGCCGCCCACTGGACCCCTCAGCCCTGAGCTAGGTTCCCAGGCTCCCTTTATAATGCATGGGGAGAGTAGACACCTAGAAACGGGATTCACAGAAGCCAGTATGCTGAGCAGGAAGCCAAAATGAAATGCTGTTGAAAAGGGTGGGGCCTAAGCCCTGCCCCTCAAAGGTAATTAGATACTTAACTCTGGGCCAGAGAGACACGCCTATATCTGCTCAGGATTCTCAGCTGTAAACCCCTGGGCTCAGGAAGCCCAAAGCCAGGGACTGTCAACCTGCCACCCGGAGTGGAATGGAGCAGAGGGGACGGAGTCCCTGCTTGCCGCTCAGCTGCTCTGCAGCAGAGGAAGGGTGGGGGGCTAGGACCAGGGAGAAGGTAGGTACTCGTTCTATGTGGGTAGTGGGGGGGGGGATCCTGTTTACCCCCTCCCCAGCTCTGCTGTGCTCACAATTTACTCCTGGCCCTCCCTTGCGCCAGAGACCAACCCTAGCTCCCACCCCGCTGTACTTTTGCCCCCCGGCCCCTGCCTTGCTCCAGCTGGGGACCAATCCTCTCCCCCCACCCATGCCCTGCTGTGTCCTTGCCCCTCGCCTAGAGGCTGTTTTACCATAAAACACAGGGTGCCCTGGCATGGGACCCCCCAAGGAGGACAATGAAGAACAAAAGAATGAACAATGGAGGCCCGGAGGGGGGGAATAAGAGAGAATGTTCTTCTTCTTGGCTGGGTCCCAAGGGGGGGCCCCAAAAATGAAGCTGAGCACAGGGCCCCACTAACTCTAAATCTGCCACTGTCCTGCCATATGAAAAAGCTATATAAGACGGGGAGTGACATCATAAGAGTTCTTCACTCCCCACCCAAGAAGAGTCCTGGAAACACCCAAGGATCAAAGACTGACCTGGGGGAAGTGCAGGACCCAGGCTAAAGGGATTTCTAGCCTGTGAAGGAAACGCCTGAGAATTCCAAGATGTAAAGCAAGTGCAGCTGGCCCCTTAAGAATCTGCAGCCTGCTTGTATCATCTCTTAGGGCGAGAATCTGCTAATTCATATCCAGTCTATCTAGTATAATAAGTTTAGTTTGTGTGTTTAGTTTATTTGCTAGGTAATCTGCTTTGATCTCTTTGCTATCCCATATAATCACTTAAAATCTATCTTTTGTGGTTAATAAACTTGTTTTTGCTTTATCTAAACCAGTGAGTTGGAGTGAAGTGTATGGGAATCTTAGCTCAGGGGCAAAAGGCTTTTGTGTATTCCTCTCCACATTGAGGGAAGGGGTGAATTTTATGAGCTTACGCTGTACAGTTCCCTGTGCAGCGCAAGACAGTAAAATTTTGGGTTTATGCTCCAGAGGGGGTGCGTGCCTGAGGAGCTGGGAGTAGCCCTAACTGTAGCCTTCCTATACAGGGGCTGGTCAGAGAGCCTGCATGTAACTGCAGCTGGATGTGTCCCTACCTGTATGTATGCTGGGGAAAGTGCAGGCTGGAGGGCTTTGCAGCTGGTCACAGGAGTTCAGTGTGAGAGGAAGCCCAGTGTGGTGGGTCAGGGGGCTCAATGGTACCCCAGTTCCAGGTGGCACCCTGGGAAGGGGAAGCCGTCACAATGGGTTGGGCCTGCCCTCAAAGGGCCAGCATTATCTGGTACACAATTGTAGTAACATATTAAGGAGGAGATAGTACCTTCAGCATTTTCTTTTTCTGAGGACACAGTGCCTCCTAAATTCTTGGGTTCATTCTCCATACTTGAAGATCCTAGAAAGGAAACCACATTAAAACCTTCTCAGATCCTTAAAGACTTTTTTGATGTTCCTGTATTCTTAATAGTTATATACTCTCCTTTCAAAATGATGACGATGCCCCAAGAAGCTTTTTCTACAGTAAAAATAAAGCCAGTGACAATTCAAACACTGTGCAGGAAATGCTAACCACGGGGAAGAGGAAGGCAAAATGTGGTTTGTTATGTATTGTAGATTGAATGTTCTAATTCTGTAGAGAGGTTCCAGAATTGTTCATTGGGTTTTCTTTCAAGAAAGATAGGTGACCTGTGAGGCCAGAAATTAACTTGATTTCTACCTTTTTCTTTTGTGATGGTGTCACATTTTAATTGTGGATTTTGACTTTTTAATTTTGGTCTTTGCACTCATAGTTACTCTTTATTAGGCCTGGTAAGTTAAGGTAAGTGCAGTTAAAAGAAAGTCTCAGATCTGTAACCATGTGAGGGCTTTACATTCAGGACCAGTTCAGACATAGGGTCCTTAATGGGATCTCTTTGAAGGCTGTTCCAACCATGAGCAGACTATATAAGGAGGGAGTGACTAGAGACCTGAGCACGCTGCAGCAGATATTACAGTTCTGTGATACTTCACCCTAGCGAGTCTTTCTCACTCCACTCTGCACTCCCTGAGACAGTCTCACTAATCAGAGGTGGAGGGCTCCAGTCAAATGAGTCTGTAGATGGCCCAAGAAGTGCTTGTACCTGCCCTGAGAATAACCATATGGAAAGCTCTACCAAGGGACAGAGTATGGGGGGAAAACAAGCTACTCATGTCTTATTTCCACAGCCCATCCTCTCATCCTGCCCCTTTTCCCCATCCATTGGTGAGGGCTGCTGCTCCCTTTTCCCTCCACCATTCCCCTGGTGGCTCACCTTCTGTCCCCTCCTCCAGCTCTTCTCTGGTGTCTCCCTTAGAGCCCTGAGAAATAACTAGGAGAAACAGGATTAAATTTAAGGAAAGACAAGATTAGGCTCAATATCCAGAAAAACTTCCTGACAGTGAGATCTATGAGGCCGTGGAATCATCTTCCTAGGGGGAAGGTTGAGAGCCCCATCACGTGGGCCATAGAAAATTAGGAGTGAATAAACACTTGGTGGACAGACAGTATGCAAAAATCCTAGGTTTTTGCAAGTGTCCCTGCCAGAAAAATCCCCACCTGTTCCTGGCTGTTTTTGGTCTTAGCGATGCTTTCATTTTGGTTCTCTGTTTGAACCGTTGCTAGATGCTAACCGCATCTTTGGAACAAATGAATTGGCTGCTGGTTAAATCTTGTCTCTACTAGGAAAATTAAAACCATAGATCAGCACCAATACAGGGCAACTGGTTTTAACAACAGCGAGGGATGTTTTTTTCAGTTTGAAGTCTGGTAGCGGGCAGTGTGTGGTGAGAGAAGCAGAGCCTTTGATGAAAGCTGAGCCCTGTTTAGGGGGCGAGGTATCCCTGATTAGGGAGCCTAGAAAGGCAGCCATGCAGCCAGCCAGTGGCACATGAGCAGCAACACAGAAGCCTTTTATTTGTTTCAAACCTGCTGCCTATTAATTTCATTTGGTGACCCCTAGTTCTTGTGTTAGGAGAAGGAGTAAACAACACTTCCTCGTCTGCTTTCTCCACACCAGTCATGATTTTATAGACGTCAATCATATCTCCCCTTAGCCATCTCTTTTCCAACCTGAAAAGTCCCAGTCTTATTAATCTCTCCTCCTAAGGAAGCCATTCCATACCCCTAATCATTTTTGTTGCCCTTTTCTGAACCTTTTCCAATTCCAATATAATCCATTGATTGTACTTCACATGGGAAAAAATATGCTGCTAGATTCTCACTGGAACAATTTTCCCTATGACTAGAGAATTGCAAATATAGTACCTATATTTAAGAAAGAGGGGGAAAGTGATCCAGGACTCTTATTTTGACCTCAGTTGTATGCAAGGTCTTAGAAGAAATTTTGAAAGAAAGAATAGTTAAAGACATAGAAGCAAACAGTTACTGGGATGAAATACAACATGGTTTGCAAAAGAAAGACTATGCCAGAAGATAACAGATTTTCTAGACAAAAGAAATGCAGTAGATCTAATCTGCCTGAATTTCAGTAAGGCATTTGATACAGTTCCACATGGGAAGTTATTAGTTCAATTGGAGAAGATGGGGATTAATATGAAAATGGAAAGGTATTAAGGAACCAGTTAAAGGGGAGACTACAATGGATTGTACTGAAAGGTGAACTGTCAGGCTGGAGGGAGGTTACTAGTGGAGTTGCTCAGGGATTAGTCTTGGGACCAATCGTATTTAACGTTTCTGTATCTGAAGTTAGGAATGTTTACTATGTAACAATTACAGCTGTGTGTGTACTTGAGGAATGCCCACCAAGCAGTAGGCAAGCAGCCTGGATGGGCCATTAAGAAGGACAATAGGTCTTTGAACATGCTGAGATCCCACCTGCCTGGAGTTCCTTCCTGTGGACGTTTCAAATAAACCTTGTCTCATGGATGCTTTGACATTGCAAGGTCATGTGATCATGTCACCTTCTACAGGAAACCATCTTGAGCTGGTACTTTTCCACTGAAGGGGGTGAGGGGAATCAAACAGGGAAACAAAAAATTCCCACCATATGTCAATCCTATTTAAGGCTGGAGAGTGAGTTAATCAGGGTCACCAGTTCTTCACTGTATCCCCACCCAGGATGACTGCTGTAAACACCTAAGACTGTTCTGGGGAGAGAGAACTGGGACCTAGGCTGAGACAGGGCTCTAGCCTGTGGAGAGAAATACCTGGAACTCTAAGTTGCAGAAACTCTCAAACCTGCTAAGCTTCGGGTGCATGTTTGTTGTTTATTTTGCTCAGTGATCTGTTTTGTTCTGTTTGCTGTCCCTTATCATCACTTAAAATTAATCCTTTGTAGTTAGTAAACTTGTTTTGTTTTCTAAAACCCAGTTTGTGACATTTACAATGGGGGAGGGGGGACAAAGAGCTGTGCATATCTTCCTCCACATTGAGGGAGGGGGCAATTTTCACACAGCAGCACTGAATAAGGGGAATCCAGGCTGGTGGGATAGGCACATCAGTGGGACCCCCAACACATCTGGTGGCACCATGAAAGGGGGAATCCAGTCTCTCTCACACACACACACACACACACACACACACACACACACACACACACACAATTAGAAGCTGGGATTGGGGTTTATGAAGCTGAATTTGGGCACAAGCCCCGCCCCTACACTGTGACTGGTAGAGCTCCAAGGCTCCTGATTGGGCTGCACTGTGACTGGTAGAGCTCCAAGGCTCCTGATTGGGCTGCAGCCCCATTTAAGCCAGAGGAGGAAAAAGGAAGTAGCCTGTACAATTGGGCTTCATACAACTGGCTTAGTGTTTACCTGTTCCTGTTTTCTGATCCTGACCTCCTGGTATTCTGACTAGCCCTGAATCTTAACTGCCTGTTGGTTTGTCTCTTAATCCTGATTCCTGGTAACTGGTGTCTGGCCTGTGCCTGATGCTACCCCTAGGCTAGGCTATCTATGCCCTGGCCCTGATGTTGCTAGAGGGACAGTGAGAGTGCAAAAGAGAGTGCAGCAGGCTCTTAGGCCACATTGTTCCCTCTCAAGGGAAAACTCCCTTGGGGCCCCCTTCACAGAAAACTAGGGAAGTCTGTGTGGAGTCTGTGCCCTACACTGCGTACAGGTCTCCTGTCCTTGCAGGTCTCAGGCAATATGGCTACAGTAAACCAGTGCTGTTAGAGAATCTCCCACAGGGAATTGTCCCGGAAATCTCACTATAAAGGGAACTCCCCACTGTGAGGGGTAAAGCCTGGGGCTGTTTCCTCAGATTTACGCAGGGGAATGATAAGCATTCTGCTTTCTTGACCCTAAGCTTCCCACGCCCATCTCCTGATGGGAGTGGGGACAAGGCTGCTGAGACAACTGTTCCTTTTCCAAGTGGGAATGGGGAGATCTGCATGCAGAGGGTCCCTTCCTTGAGCAATCCACCTCACCTCTGTCTCTGTAAATTTCAGTTATGAATGATGGAATTTCCCCACCTCCCATTAAGCCCCACCCTCATTTTTTAGGATTGCTGACATTGTATTAAAATCAAAGGGAATGTGAGATGGCTCCTGTGAAAGTTAATGCTGCTTCAGGCTGTGTTCATTTTGGGGGTGGACTTACTGCTGGTTGTCAAGGGTGGGGGAGCTGCAATTCCCAACCCCACCTCCTTGGGGTTCAGAGATTATATTGCAAAGGTTGGCTTACCCCATAATGTTCCCATAAAGGAAATGGAAACTTATGTCGCAGAGTCTCCTCTGCACTCAGATCCAGGAGGAGCATTCCCACGCCACCACCAAGCCCCTCCTGAGAATTCAGGATTTGGCCCACAGATTTGTATTTTAAGTTTTCAAATCTCTTTAAATAGCTAATAGTACTTACTCTTTTTTGTTGGAAGCTAAAGTGATCACAGCTCCTAAAGAGGTGTCTGTTCAGCTGGGTTTGCCTTGTGCTGTAAAAATAATGTGTCAATAGGAATCTGAAAGTAAAACTATTTCAGGGAGGTTGGGTCACAGCCTTTCCTTTGCAATTATGAGAAACCACACAGCTACAGAGTGTCAGAAAACAAAACCCACACCCTAACTGGCACTTGGGCTGATGCCTGACACCATGGGTGTGCCCAGCTTAGGGTGCAAATGATTTGAGCTCAGTTTCATGGCACAGCCCGAGTCCAGTGCACTGTCAGGCTGCCCTTCATCTCAAAGCAGTGCAGGCTTCTAGCATTTGTGTACAAGCACTTTAAAAACTTATCTGTAATAGAGCCTGGACTGTGGCCTTGCAGGGAACAAAACTGATTACATTTTCTGATGGCCTTCTTTGCCTCCCTCGAGAGCCACAGATCTTGAGTTCAAAGGGGGCCCACCAGAGCTCCCAACCCCAGAGCAGACACAGCTTACATCAGCATCATCGAAGGTTGACGGTGGACGAAAGGAACACCCTCACTAACACTGAGTGAATTCACCACCAATCCAATGAAGTCACTATCTGCGAGGGTACTATAAACACAGTGCTCAGATGTGTTAAAGGAGGATATTGATATAATAGGCATCACAGAAACCTGGTGGAGTGGGGACAATCAATGGGACACAATCATTCCGGGGTACAAAATATATCGAAAGGACAGAACAGGTCGTGCGTGGGGGGAGTGGCACTATGTCTGAAAGAAAATGGAGAATCAAATGAAGTAAAAATCTTAAATGAATCCACATGTTCCATAGAATGTCTATGGATAGTAATTTCATGCTCTAATAAGAATGTAACAGTAGGGATCTATTATCGACCACCTGACCAGGACAGTGATAGTGATGATGAAATGCTAAGGGAGAATAGAGAGGCTATCAAAATAAAGAACTCAATAATAGTGGGGGATTTCAATTATCCCCATATTGACTGGGAACATGTCACCTCAGGACGAAATGCAGAGACAAAATTTCTAGATACCTTAAATGACTGCTTCATGGAGCAGCTGGTACGGGAACCCACAAGAGAAGAGGCAACTCTAGATTTAGTCCTGAGTGGAGCTCAGGAGCTGGTCCAAGAGGTAACTATAACAGGACCGCTTGGAAATAGTGACCATAATATAATAACATTTAACATCCCTGTGGTGGGAAGAACAGCTCAACATCCCAACACTGTGGCATTTAATTTCAGAAAGGGGAACTATGCAAAAATGAGGAGGTTAGTTAAACAGAAATTAAAAGGTACAGTGACTAGAGTGAAATCCTTGCAAGCTGCATGGACACTTTTCAAAGTAGAGGCCCAACTTAAATGTATACCCCAAATTAAAAAACACAGTAAAAGAACTAAAAAAGAGCCACTGTGGCTTAACAATCATGTAAAAGAAGCAGTGAGAGATAAAAAGGCATCTTTTAAAAAGTGGAAGTCAAATTCTAGTGAGGTAAATAGAAAGGAGCACNCGGCTGAGGATGTTAGGGAGATTCCCAAACCTGAGCCGTCCTTTGTAGGTGACAAATCTGAGGAATTGTCACAGATTGAAGTGTCACTAGAGGAGGTTTTGGAATTAATTGATAAACTTAACAGTAACAAGTCACCGGGACCAGATGGCATTCACCCAAGAGTTCTGAAAGAACTCAAATGTGAAATTGCGGAACTATTAACTATGGTTTGTAACCTGTCCTTTAAATCAGCTTCTGTACCCAATGACTGGAAGATAGCTAATGTAATGCCAATATTTTAAAAGGGCTCTAGAGGTGATTCTGGCAATTACAGACCGGTAAGTCTAACGTCAGTACCGGGCAAATTAGTCGAAACAATCGTAAAGAATAAAATTGTCAGACACCTAGAAGAACATAAATTGTTGGGCAAAAGTCAACATGGTTTCTGTAAAGGGAAATCGTGTCTTACTAATCTATTAGAGTTCTTGAAGGGGTCAACAAACATGTGGACAAGGGGGATCCAGTGGACATAGTGTACTTTCCAGAAAGCTTTTGACAAGGTCTCTCACCAAAAGTTCTTACGTAAATTAAGTTGTCATGGGATAAGAGGGAAGATCCTTTCATGGATTGAGAACTGGTTAAAAGACAGGGAACAAAGGGAAGGAATAAATGGTAAATGTTCAGAATGGAGAGGGGTAATTAGTGGTGTTCCCCAAGGGTCAGTCCTAGAACCAGTAGCGGTGCCAGCTTTGCCGGCGCCCTAGGCGGCGGCAGGTCCCGCCCCCGAAATCCCGCCCCCAACAGCGGCGGCAGAAGGCCCCACCCCCAAATTTCTACGGGCGGCGGGGGTGCAGGTGCCCCCAAAATAGCAGCGCCCTAGGCGACCGCCTAGGTCGCCTAATGGGAGCGCCGGCCCTGCCTAGAACCAGTCCTATTCAACTTATTCATAAATGATGTGGAGAAAGGGGTAAACAGTGAGGTGGCAAAGTTTGCAGATGATACTAAACTGCTCAAGATAGTTTTGTGAGATCTTTTTGAAGTTCTTCACAGTCTGCTTTGGTCTTAACTACGTGATTGGGCAACAAAATGGCAAATGAAATTTAATGTGGATAAATGTAAAGTAATGCACATTGGAAAAAATAACCCCAACTATACATACAATATGATGGGGGCTAATTTAGCTACAACTAATCAAGAAAGAGATCTTGGAGTCATCGTGGATAGTTCTCTGAAGACATCCACGCAGTATGCAGCGGCAGTCAAAAAAGCTAGCAGGATGTTAGGAATCATTCAAAAAGGGGATAGAGAATAAGACGGAGAATATCTTATTGCCCTTATATAAATCCATGGTATGCCCACATCTTGAATACTACGTACAGATGTGGTCTCCTCACCTCAAAAAAGATATACTGGCATTGGAAAAGGTTCAGAGAAGGGCAACTAAAATGATTAGGGATTTGGAACGGGTCCCATATGAGGAGAGTTTAAAGAGGCTGGGACTCTTCAGCTTGGAAAAGAGGAGACTAAGGGGGGATATGATAGAGTCCCTGCCTCTCGCTGCTGCAGGCAGTTAACCGACGCTGTGCGACCAACCCCCACTCAGCTCCTTCTCTACCGCCCTTGACTACGAGTCGGAGCAATCAGCAGCGTTACTTAGTTTCCTTATTAGCAGTTACTTCGCTTGTTTCCTTTTCCTTTTCTCCTTGGCTTAAAAAAACAAAAAAAGCAGCAGATCTCCCAGGAGACTGGAAAAATATAACTAAAGAGCAGGCGCTGCAGAGCCTAAAGGAAATAACAGACATGCCGAAAGTCTCTTTAAGTAGGATTCACTTCAACAAAACAAATCCCTTAATTTAAAAAAATGGAATGTGAAAAAAATCTGACATCATGTATCATTTTTATTGAAAACTGAGAAAATCAATTGCAGGTCACATCTTCCAGATCGTGCAGGGCTGTTGCACAGGAGCAGTCATACCAAACCAAACTGATAGTCCATTTACCCCGTCTCCCTGCTCAACCAGAACAGAACAGCAGCCCATCTAGCCGGGTATCCCACCTCCCTGCTGCACTGGATCAGACCAGGTATCCATCCTGTCTCTGACAATGGCCATTACAAGATGGCTCCATGAGAGGTGCAAGAAACCATCTAATGGAGATTATGAAGAAACTTGCTTATAGGGGAAGATTCTTCCTAGCACACCTGGTGCTATTCCTTGAATTTTGGTTGGTTGAAATGTTCAATTTATATAATCACTCAATAAATATTTTTCAGTAACCATGCAGAATGCAAATCCCTTTGCGCTGGCTAATAATGATCCTTCACTGACCAATGTGCAGGGATGTACATAATCACTGTATGTTATTTCTTTACCATATAATGAATATGCAAAATCTCTTTATTCTGAATGGCTGCTACAACCTCTGTGCTCTGACTGGCTCCTGCACCGGGAATTTTCAAGCTGTTTGACAGTACTCAGCTTCTGTCTTTCTTCAATTAAAGCAGAAAAGCTCCACGATGAACATGAAAGAAAATGGAACAAAAATATGAAAGAACAAAGAAAATGTGCTTTTGAAACACCAGTATCACCTGGACAGCTGTTTCAGTGAATTGTGGGATATCCTTGTTCCACAAAAACCTCACTGAGATGAAGCAAAGAAACAACAACCAATATTTTACTCTCTGGCTTTCTTTTATCCAGCATGTAACATATACAATCAGCTAAACCAATCAATTTATTAACCATGCTCAGTTTGTATGTACTAGTCTGTGTGTTGCATATATTCACATTTTAAACAGAGAGAACATTTCATGGAGCCCTGAGCTCTCACTGGGGGGTGCAGACCCAATGGGGCACAAGTTAGTAACTGCTGTGGTGGGAGAGGCAGGGCCAGCCCTGGAGTCACTGGAGCAACACCCAGGTGAAGCTGCTAAACCCCAAGCCAAAGAATGGATTTTCCACAGTTACAGGGGAAATTAGATTGAAACACGTAGGGTTAGAAATCCCCAATAATGACATTTATGGCCCAAACTCTTTGCAGCGACGCCAACCCATGACACTCCCTCTCTGCGTCCCTTCTCGACAGTGGGGCTGTGAGTGTGGCTGGATTGGGCAGTGGCTCCTTCTACTGTCCCGCAGGGGGGAATCTCTTCTCTTCATTGCCACATGCCACGCAGTTGCCGTACTCTATCTGTCAGCACAGCTGCTTAGTGGATTTGCCCATGTCTCCCGGTTTCAATTGTTCCTTTCCACATAGAACCATAGGACTGGAAGGGACCTCGAGAGATCATCTAATCCAGGGGTTCTCAACCTTTTTCTTGCTGAGGCCCCGTTCAACATCCTATAAAAACAACAGGGCCTGGTGCGGGGGGAGCGCGGGGCTCCAGGCCGGGGAGACACACTTGGGCATGGGCATAGTTTTACTCCTACTTTATTTTTTGGGGAGGGGTGGGCAAGGCCTGGCAGGGCTCAACCCAGCTCCGCACAGCAGAGTCCAGGGAGGGCGTGCCACCGCCACACACTGACTCACTCAGGAGGGCACCCAGCCTGTCTGGGCTCTGGAGGGATGCAACCAAAACATATAACTCAAAGGGGGGATTCAGTTCAAAAAGTTTGAAAACCGCTCAGTCTGTTGGCAGAGGGGTAGCTAGGGGCTGTGCAAAGTGAGGGGAGTAGCTCAGGATGCAGGGAGGGAATAGCTAAGGGCTGGGTGCAGGCAGGGGGGTAGCTCAGGTGCAGGCAGGGGGTAGCTAAGGGCTGTGTGTGGGCAGGGGGGTAGCTCAGGTGCAGGCACGGGGTAGCTTTAGGCTGTATGCAGGCAGGGGGGCTCCCAGTGCAACTCCCAGCTTCAGGGGGCGAGGCGTTGGGGCAGGTGCTTGGGGCGGCCAATGGAAAGGGGCGGCACGTCCGGGTCTTCAGTCCCTCTCGGAGGGAAGGACCGGCTGCCGAAGAATGAAGCAGCAGGGTAGAGCTGCCGCCGAAGTGCGGCGATCGCGGCTTTATCTTTTTTTTTTTTCCCTTCGCCACTTGGGGCGGCAAAAAAGCTGGAGCCAGCCCTGGTTGGGGCTCCCGGCTTTAGCCTCCCCGCTGCTCCTGGCATGGGGGGAGGGGAGGTTTGCCGGTATAGGACGAGAAGCAATGGGCTTAAATTGCAGCAAGGGAGGGTTAGGTTGCTACATCAAGTAGCAGATTTTTACAACAGCAGTTTCTTACAATCTATCCGCATCAATAACTGCGACATATACCACATTTCTACACACAGCAGTTGCACACATACAATAGTGCAAGAAACTGCTACTGTACCTGTAAGTATTTCCTACAGCAGGTAGCAGTTTTATACAATAGCAGTTTCTTACAATCCATTATGTATCAGTAACTGCTACCAGGATCACACTCCTACAGGGAGCAGTTTAATACACTGCAAGTGTTAAGTAGGGCATCCAATTCTATGCCTTGATCTGAAGTCAATGGAAAAGATGTCATTGAGTTCAGCACATTTGGGTCAGGCTCTTATGCCAGCGTTAAGCCAGTGAAATCTATGAAGTTATTCCAGATTTATACGTGTGCTATTAAGGACAGGCTTTGGCTCAGTGGCTCCACTTCCACGCTTCTATGGAATATGCGAATAGCTGCTGAAATAAACATCAGATTCTGAACAGAGATATCAGGGTTATTGTTACGTCTCCTCAGAAGTCAGAGATCAAGATGTGTTGGGAAGACATAGAGAGACTCATAGATTCCTAGATTTTTTTAAAGTGACTTAAACATGCTGAAAGGACCAATATCTTTATCTAGCTGAACTTCCTTCATAACACAGGCACAAGACCCTCACCCAGTAATGTGTCCATTGAGTCCATGAATTCTGTTCAAGTGATAGCATATGATTTAGGAAGATATATTGCCTTGATTTTAAGACGTTACGTGATGAAACATCCACCATAGTAATAGGTAATTTGTTCCAATAATTAATTACCCTCACTAAGAAAAAGGTGCACCTCATATCTTGACTGAGTTTATTTAGCTTCCAGCCACTGAATCTTATGCCTTTGTCTGCAGAATTAAAGATCCTTACCCTATTGGAAATCTTCATCCCACACAGGCGCGTATACAGCATGTTTAAGTCACTTCTTGACCTTCCCTTGGATAAACTAACTAATAAAAATAAGATGTATCAGGAGAACTCATTATTTTCAGGGCCAGATCCTCATTTGCTGTCATTCGCGTAGCTCCATTGACTTCAAGTGACTTCAACAAAACTATACAACAACCTAGGGTCTGGAACTCAGTTCCTAAAACACAAGCCAATACTTGATGTGCTAAAGAAGAATTTCAGCTGTCAGCAATAGAGCTGTGCAGAGGACAGTGATTGCCAGGGGGATGTTGTGAAGGCCAAAAGTATAACTGGGTTCAAAAAATAATGAGATAAGTTCCTGGAGGATTGGTCCATCAATGGCTATTAGCCAAGATGGTCAGGGACACAACCCCATGCTATGGGTGTTCCTAAACTTCTGACTGCCAGAAGCTGGGAGTGGATGACAGGGGGTGGATCACTTGATAATTGCCCTGTTCTGTTCATTCCCTCTGAAGCATCTGGCACTGGCCATTGTGGAAGACAGGACACTGGACCATTGTCCTGACCCAGTATGACCAGTCTTATGTTCTTAGGTGATGGGCAGGGTGATGCTTTTTGTTAATATGGTTGATGCTGGTATCTGGGTGTGGCTCTATTTTTTGCCCCCTTCCTCTGCCTGCACAGTTCTCAGCTCTAGGATACCGCTGCTTCTGTAGGCCACGCAGCAGGCTCCCCAGCCTTTAGAATTGCTCTTTCCCTTGCCCTGGGTCTGAGCTGTGTTCTGGGCAGGGGAGCGAGATAAAAACTCCACTGTGTTTGGGTGAGGGCAGAAAGGGGTGGCAGCAGCTGGAGGCAGGAGGGAACAAATTGTATGAAAAAGAGGGGAAATATTTGACTGGGCGTCGTGGGTCTGAAAGGCAGCGGGCCTAGGGGTTAGGCTGTGATTCCTCAGACCTTTTCAATCTCTCCATTCCGAGGGAGCTCTGCTGGGTCATATATATAGGATCCTAGGAGGAGCCTGGCATGTGGTTGAAACTTGCCCATAGCTCAATATTATTATTATTTTTACACTAGTGACTGGAGGTGCAAATCGAGACCAGAGCCCCATTGTGCTGAACAGTGCACACACATCACAGTGATTCGCTAACTCTCTGAGGGCATGTCTACATTGCAGTGTAAGCCCTGGGCTAGTAGAACTCATGTTAGCAGACCCTGGGTTTGTTAATTTAGAGTTTGAGAATCTAAACTCATTTGTAATCCCAGGTTAGGGATTGTTGCATTCTGGGTCCCAAACTGGGGCGCCAGCATCTACACGGCATTATGTGGGCCCCATTTCAACCACCCATATCCCAGACTTCCCAGCACACTCCCAAAATGTGACCACTCTAGCTGTTTGTTTGCGGTGCAACGTGGGAACACTTGACCATCCAGGGGACAAAGAAACTCAGCTTTTGGGATACTTTTGGCTGATTCCCAGAGCAGGAGTCCAGTGGGGCTGTGACTACACTACAAACCAATAAAGGACTTGAACCCTGGGTCTCAGCTTGACTCAGGCTCAGACCTTCTGTTGCTGTGGGGTCCTGGGACCCTGGGTTTGACCATTGGTTAGTGCAATTTGTGTGTAGATGGAAGGGGGCTTGACTTGAGCATGAGTTCGAACCCTGGGCTTACATTGCAGTGTGGATGTACCCTGAGGTGACTGGTGCTTCGGGGATTCACTGTTGTAATTCGCCGTGTGCCCAAAAGATTCAGCAATGGCCAGTGATTCTGGTAGCCTCTATTTATGGGTGCCCAACTTCAGTCCTCTCGGTCCTGATTTCCAGCAATAGAAGCTCCCACCACTCCAGCTGAAGTCAACGGGAGCGGTCAGTACTCAGCACTTGGGAAAATAAGGCCCAAGGTCTTTTACATTGAGATCCCAATAACCGTGGCATTCACAATCAACGACTATCCTTGAAAATGTGTCTGTATATGTTTGGTCACCTAAACGACCTGGTCTTTAATTGCGTGACTCCTAAACTCACAAAGAGTTGTGTGGGGGACTTTTGGTGTGAGTACTCACGAAATATTATATCACTGAGCATTCATGACATTCTCCCTTTCAACAAACACAGTTTTGAATATAATTTCATGCACCCAAATGTCTCCCAAAAAACAGATGAGTTGGGCTGTGGATCTGATTGAAGCAAAATCACAAAATTTAATTGAACAAATATCTGTCAACGTTTTTGGACGTTAAAACCAGACCTGGTTATTGCTCATGAATCCATGGTTGCAGTGTGAACTTTTCCTTTTTATTCAGTAATTCTAAACAATATTTAAATCACCCTCTTACATCTTACACTGAAAAATCAATTTCAAAGTATTTTATTATAGGCACAGGGGAGAAAACCATCATTTAATAACTGACACGGTCTTTTTATGCACATAAGGCTTCTATTCAGGAACGAATCTCTCTTCAAAGCAGCACCTAAATACATGTTTAACTTTAAACATGTGCTTAAGCCCCACTGAAGTCAAAGGGAGAGATACTTAAACATGTGCTTAAGGACTTTCTGAATCAGAACCAATGGGTAGGTCTACGCCAGGGGTCGGCAACCTTTCAGAAGTGGTGTGCCGAGTCTTCATTTATTCACTCTAATTTAAGGTTTCGCGTGCCAGTCATACATTTTAACATTTTTTGAAGGTCTCTTTCTATAAGTCTAATATATAACTAAACTATTGTTTTATGTAAAGTAAATAAGGGTTTTAAAATGTTTAAGAATCTTCATTTAAAATTAAATTAAAATGCAGGCAGTATGGGTGCCACTGAAAATCAGCTCGCGTGCCGCCTTCGGCGCGCGTGCCATAGGTTGCCTACCCCTGGTCTACGCTATGGGGACAGGTCGATCTAAGCTACACAATTTGAGTTACGTTAGTAGCGTAACTCAAGTCAACATAGCTTAGATCTACTTACCACGGGGTTCACACTGCACTGGGTCAACAGAAGAAACTCTCCCGTAGACTCCCCTTATTCATCTCGTTCTGGTGGAGTACCGGAGTCAATGCTAGAGTGATAGGTGGTCGATCCAGTGGGTCTTCACTAGACCTGCTAAATTGTCCCCCAGTGGCTTGATCGCCGCAGCATCGATCCATCCCGTAGTGGAGACAAGCCCTATGTGTACAGCTCAGCCATTGAAGGATTTGGTTGTCCTATTATGGCACCCTTTGGGGAAAAATGGGCCCTCAATTTTGTCTCTATTGCTCTCCTCAGGGCGTCCTTCACATTCTTGTTCCTCAAGCTGTAGATGAGGGGGTTCAGCATGGGGATGACCACAGTGTAGAACACGGAGGCCATTTTGTCTGTGTCCAACGAGTAGCTGGTGCTGGGTCGGAAATACATGAAGAGAATCGTCCCATGGAACATGGAGACGGCCGTCAGGTGGGAGGTGCAGGTGTAGAAGGCTTTGCACCTGCCCTCAGTGGAGCGGATCCGCAGCACAGTCACAATGATTAAGATGTATGAGATGAGGATGGTCACAATGCTGATCACCTCAATCAGACTGCCAAAGAGGAAAACAAGTAGCTGATTGATAGAGGTGCCAGAAGAGGACAGCTTTAGAAGTGGGTTGATATCACAGAAAAAATGATTCAGGATATTGGAGTTGCAGTAGGATAATCTTAGCAAACCGCTCGTGTGTATCACAGAGTTCAGGAAGGCCCATAGATATGAACCAGCCACCAGCCGTAGGCAGTGCTTTGGTGACATGATGACCATATACAGCAGCGGGTTACAGATGGCTACATAACGGTCATACGCCATTACTGCCAGCAGAAGGCACTCCGAGATGACAAACAATATGAAGCTAAAATATTGGATGATGCAAGCTGTATAGGAAATAGCTTTCCTCTCTGCTAAGAAGCTCATCAGCATCTTGGGAGTGATGACTGTGGAGTAACAGGCATCCACGAGAGACAAATTATTGAGAAAGAAGTACATGGGGGTGTGAAGTCGGGGGTCGATCCTGATTAAAACCATCATCCCCAGATTCCACACCAGGGTGATAACATAGATCACTAGGAACACCACAAAGAGGGGGACCTGCAGCTCCGGACGATCTGTCACTCCTGTGAGAATGAACTCGGTCACTGCCGTACAATTTCCTCCAGCCATTCATTCAGCCTTGGGCGCTAGCTGCAGGATCAACCATAAAGGAAGGCATTAGTTCTTATGCAAATGGTGTTTGCTAATATAAAGAGCTGTGGTCATATGCGTAAAGACCCTTTGAGTCGTGGAATGGAACCTGGAACAACTGATGGGAAAACCCAGAACTCCTTCACTTCTTCTAAGGGAGAAAAAAATCCTTTATCTCTAGGAAAGTGCATTACCCTGCCATTTAGTCTGATTCACACATTTTGACCCTGATTCTGCTGATATTTTAATTTCACTTATTAGTGTAGCCCCACAGACTCAGTGGAATGCCTCACATGAATAAAATGAAGGAATATGTTCAATTTTGAGGGACTGGTGCCTTAGTCAGTAGTAGAATCCGTGGATGTCCATTATACCTGGGAACAATAGCATGGTTAGGAGGAACGCACAGTTTGCATCGCACTCTCTGTTTTTTTTGGGGGGGGGGGGGGGGGGGGCTGGCACGGCCCCGTGGCCCACTGAGATGGGCAGGCAAGGGGCGGACCCTCGACGTGGCACCCGATGGGCCGGCGCCACATAGTCCGCCTCAGACCCTGGATCAATGGGGAGCGGCGGAGGGAGAATAGCAGCCCCTAACGAGTCGGGACAGGGAAACACAGAGGCCTGGGGGTCATCCTCCCGGGAAGGTAAGGAGACGGCTCCAGGAGCGGCAATGGCATCGCTGGGGGTGGAGGGGACAGGGCCGGGGTCAGGAGGAGGGACAGGGACAGGGTCAGGAGGAAGGTCGGGGAGAGGGACAGAGGCAGGATCCCGGGCCCCAGGAGCTGGACAGTCGGGTGGTGGCCCCTCAAGATCAGACTCAGGGGCCTGAGGGGTAGGAAGGGTTATTGGTTGACAGTTTATTAACTCTCTGGTTATTGGTTGACAGTTTCCCACACCGAAATTCGCCTCCATGTTTTTAAATCATTGGCTACCAGGTAGAACACATTATGCACATACTTTCATTGAGGAAATATTTCAAAAATGGAGCTTCCAAATTTATCCCTTCTGGACACTACAGCCATGCTGACTAAATCCTGTAGCTTCTTGTTCTTTGGCTGCTGAAAAATTACCACACGTACACTTCTAACGATCAGACTAAAAGCATGTAGCCAGGGGTGAATATTTCTGAGAAAATTAACAACAGTGAACATATTTTTAGAAACATATATTTATAATGATAAGAAAAAATATTCTATGTATAGATTGATCTTTTAACCTGTCTTTATGGAGATAAGAAACTGCCTGTAAACCTGTTTCATCGTATGTCAATATCCTCAATGCACCTTTTTCCTCACCCCGTGTCACAATAGTGATTGCCAAATCATATAATTATTAATTGTACTTAGCTCATGTCGCACATTCCAGTTTGTGAAATTATAGGGATGGCTTAGTTCTCATTCATAACACCCTGGCAACGTAAAAGGTAGTGAATGTCTAGTGTGATCATCTGGTATGTATGTGTGGTATGTTTTTTGTGGCCAAAGATCAAGAAAAAGTGTGGGTGTGTGTACATATTCATACACATGACATACATACACACATGTGTCATTTATTTCTTTACCCACTCTTTGATTTTGGCCAACTAGCATGTCAGTCAGTCGGCATTCAGACAAATATTACAAATAAAATGATTATTCAACTTCAAAGGCAGCTTGATTAATGTGCAGTTATACAGAAGGTACCAAGGAAGAAGGACTTGACTTCTTTCATCAAATGCATCCAAGCAAAGAACAATAGGTCATTTAGGGCTTGATCCTGCAGGGATCTGAGCATTCTTGCCTCAGTCCAGCAGAACATTTAAGCAGGTGCATATCTTTTCATAGAATCATAGAAACATAGGACCTGAAGAGGTCAACTAGTCCATCCCCCAGCGCTTCTAAACCTTTCATCATTTTTATTGCTCTGGGCTGTCTACAATCTATCTCCATCTTTCCTGAAGTGGAGCACCCAGAATTTTAAGCATGTTGATTTCAATGGGGCTTCTTACATTCTAAAGTTGCTTAAAGTTAAGCATGTGCTTATATGTTTCTTTGGATTGGGGCTAACGTGCTCAGTACCTTGCTGGTCTGAGCTCTTCTTCTGGATGAGCCGAGAAGTTTGGAAATGTCTGAAGATCCTAGGAGTGTTGTTAAGCAGAACTACAAAGAAACTGGAGGGATTTGACAGCTTTATATGGCATAGTGTATGGATGTGGATGCTTAAGGGATACGAAACATCACGCTTCTGGACTTAAACGAATCTCTAACTATCAGAGATCAAGGCGAGATGGGGGGAATGGCTGACTATTCCACACCTGCCTATTGAAGGTTATTAAACCTTTTGAAACATCTGGTACTAGCCAGTATCAGAGACAAGACACTAGATGAAGCTCAGATTTGATCCAATCTGGCAATTTCTGTGTGTTTATTCAGTGTTTCATACAAAGACCGGTGAATCCAAATGCTTCTGCAGACCAAATTCCTTCTAAAGAGAGAATCTGAACCAGAGGTCAGATAGTTACATTATAGCAAATTTCTATTAAGCTATTTCCTTTTAAAGGAAGTGCAGGATTGATGCCCATAAATAAATTTTTAATGCTAAAAGAGCTCTCCTGCCTGTTCACAGATCTCAGATCCTAAAAAACATTATCTATCTATCTATCTATCTATCTATGTGCAAGCGAAAAGTGCTCTCAAAAGAGGCTGTAGAATTCCCCTCTATATAATTTAAGGAAAGATGGAGTTAAAAACATCAACAAAAAGACTAATGTAAACACATTCTACATAATGCTCAGTAGAGCATCTGAGCTGACCATGTCACTGAAAGCCCATCCGATTCACAGAAATGATTGATTTTCTTTGGACTCAGCCTTTGTAGACATTGTCTCTGCTCGGCAAAGGAGTGATGTTCTATGAACTGTTAATGAACATACATTCCAACATGCCGTGCTCGACACAACCAAACCTCCACATGGCACTCAGAGAAAGAGCTGAGCCTTACACTGTGCCTTGAAAACTCAGAGTTTGGATGTGTGTACCCAGGGAAATGACCTTCAGGTTTAGAAGACTCCCCCATGATAATGCTCGACCATCACTCCTCACATATTTAATCTTGGCCTCATTGAAGTCTATGGCAAAATTCCCATTAGTTTCAATGGCCCAGGATTTCCTCCTAGGTGTAATATCCCCTGCAATTTAGTGGACAGCTGCATTTGGCAGTAGCTGTGCTTGGGCTGAGTATCTCATGGTAGAGAACATTGCAATAATCCACTCCAAAAGTCACCCAAGGTATGGACTATAAGAGACAATTCATGTGAAAGACTCAGAACAATCTC
>QXTE01000310.1:0-106064 GCA_003942145.1 Platysternon megacephalum
CCAGACATGCCGCTTCTATGATGAGCTGCATGCCATTCTAGGGGATGCCCCTACAACTACCCCAGCCCTGTGCATGGACTCCGTCAATGGATTTGCATGCAACAGGGATGCGGATTTTGGGGACGAGGAAGATGATGATGATGATGAGGTTGAAGATAGCGCACAGCAAGCAAGCGGAGAAACCGTTTTCCCCGATAGCCAGGAACTATTTTTCACCCTGGATCTAGTACCCTCCCAACCCACCAAAGGCGGGCTCCCGGACCTAGAAGGCGGAGAAGGGACCTCTGGTGAGTGTACCTTTGTAAATGTAATCCATGGTTTAAAAGCAAGCGTGTTTAATGATTAAATTGCCCTGAAGGCTTGGGATGCATTCGCGGCCAGTACAGCTACTGGAAAAGCCTGTTGACGTGTATGGGGATGGAGCGGAAATCCTCCAGGGACATCTCAATGAAACTCTCCTGGATGTACTCCCAAAGCCTGTTAGCCACGTGGTGGGGGGAGGGGTGAAGCGATCATCCCAGAGAATTGTGTGTGTGTGTGGGGTTTAGTTGGGTTTGTGCTGCACATTAATGTGAAAACCGCAGCCCCCCCTTTTTAAATGGCCAACCCAACGGGTGCTTGGTATGTGANCGAACTTGTAAAGAAAGCACACGTGCTATGTAATGTTAACAGCTTGGTTCACTGTAAAAGAGTCTACCCATTGTTCTCTAAAATGTGTCTTTTTATAGACTACTCTCCCTTTTTTTTCCTCCTGCAGCAGCAAATGTTTCAATGCTCCCCATATCATCTCCCTCCCAGAGGCTAGCGAAGATTAGAAGGTGAAAAAAACGCACTCGCGATTAAATGTTCTCTGAGCTCATGCAGTCCTCCCTCACTGAAAGAGCTCAGCAGAATGCATGGAGGCAGACACTGTCAGAGTGCAGAAAAGCACAAAATGAATGCGAGGACATGTGGCGGGATCAAGATAATAGGTGGTGTCAGTGTGATGAGAGGAGGCAGGATGCAATGCTGAGGCTACTGGAAGATCAAACTGATATTCTCCAGTGTATTGTTGAGGTGCAAGAAAGGCAGCAGGAGCACAGACCGCCGCTGCAGCCCCTGTGTAACCAGCAGCCCTCCTCCCCAAGTTCCATAGCCTCCTCACCCAGATGCCCAAGAACGCGTTGGGAGGGCCTCTGGGCACCCAACCACTCCACCCCAGAGGACTGCCCAAGCAACAGAAAGCTGGCATTCAATAAATAAGTTTTGAAGTGCAGTGTGGCTTTGTCCTTCCCTCCTCCCCTCCTCCACCACCCCACCCGGTGCTTTCCTCCTCCCCCACCCCTCTTGGGCTACCTTTGCAGTTATCCCCCCATTTGTGTGACAAATTAATAAAGAATGCATGAATTTGAAACAACAATGACTTTATTGCCTCTGCAAGCGGTGATCAAAGGGGGGAGGGGAGGGTGGTTGGCTTACAGGGAAGTAGAGTGAACCAAGGGGGCGGGTTTTCATCAAGGAGAAACAAACAGAACTTTCACACTGTAGCCTGGCCAGTCATGAAACTGGTTTTCAAAGCTTCTCTGATGCGCAGCACGCCCTGCGGGGCTCTTCTAACCGCCCTGGTGTCTGGCTGCACGTAATTAGCGGCCAGGCAATTTGCCTCAACTTCCCACCCCGCCATAAATGTCTCCCCCTTACTCTCNGTCAGTAAACTGCGCCAGCGTGCTTTTAAACGTCCAAATGCACATTCTACCACCATTCTGCTCTTGCTCAGCCTATAGTTGAACAGCTCCTGACTACTGTCCAGGGTGCCTGTGTATGGCTTCATGCGCCATGGCATTAAGGGGTAGGCTGGGTCCCCAAGGAGAACTATAGGCATTTCAACATCCCCAACGGTTATTTTCTGGTCTGGAAAGTAAGTCCCTTGCTCCAGCTGTTCAAACACACTAGAGTTCCTGAAGATGCGAGCGTCATGTACCTTTCCCAGCCATCCCACGTTGATGTTGGTGAAACGTCCTTTGTGATCCACCAGTGCTTGCAGCACCATTGAAAAGTACCCCTTTCAGTTTATGTACTGGCTGCCTTGGTGGTCCGGTCCCAATATAGGGATATGCGTTCCGTCTATCACCCCACCACAGTTAGGGAATCCCATTGCAGCAAAGCCATCCACTATGACCTGCACATTTCCCAGAGTCACTATCCTTGACAGCAGCAGCTCAGTGATCGCGTTGGCTACTTGGATCACACCAGCCCCCACAGTAGATTTGCCCACTCCAAATTGATTCCCGACTGACCGGTAGCTGTCTGGCATTGCAAGCTTCCAGAGGGCTACCGCCACTCGCTTGTGAACTGTGAGGGCTGCTCTCATCTTGGTATTCTTGCGCTTCAGGGCAGGGGAAAGCAAGTCACAAAGTTCCATGAAAGTGCCCTTATGCATGCGAAAGTTTCGCAGCCACTGGGAATCATCCCAGACCCGCAACACTATGCGGTCCCACCAGTCTGTGCTTGTTTCCCTGGCCCAGAATCGGCGTTCCACAGCATGAACCTGCCCCATTACCAATATGAGGTCCAAATTGCCAGGGCCCGTGCTTTGAGATAAGTCTGTGTCCATGTCCTCATCACTCTCGTCACCGTGCTGCCGTCACCTCCTCGCCTGCTTTTGCAGGTTCTGGTGCTGCATATACTGCAGGATAATGCGCGTGGTGTTTACAGTGCTCATAACTGCCGCGGTGATCTGAGCGGGCTCCATGCTTGCAGTGGTATGGCGTCTACGCAGAAAAAAGGTGCAAAACGATTGTCTGCCGTTGCTCTCACGGAGGGAGGGGCAACTCACGACATGGCTTACAGGGTTGGCTTACAGGGAATTAAAATCAACAAAGGGGGTGGGTTTGCATCAAGGAGAAACACACACAACTATCACACTGAAGCCTGGCCAGCCATGAAACTGGTTTTCAAAGCCTCTGTGATGCGCAGCGCAACTTGGTGTGCTCTTCTAATCGCAAACAGCCTAGTCAGCAAACAGCACCAGCGAGATTTTAAATGTCCAAAGGCACTTTCTACCACCATTCTGCACTTGCTCAGCCTATAGTTGAACTGCTCCTTACTACTGTCCAGGTTCATGAGCCATGGGAGCAAGGGGTAGGCACAACCACGTGGTGCTGCCGGCTGGGAGAGCAGCCTGAGGCAAAAGCCTCCAGCTCGCATGATATTCCAGGCAGGACTGAATCTCCATTAGACGAAACTTAAAGAAGAGAATGACCTGGAGTCACTCCCATTTATGTCCAGGTGCCCCCGACCGACCTCACCGAGGCCGGCCAGGAGTACCCATGTCTGCACAGGCGCCCCCGACCGACCTCACCGAGGCTGGCCAGGAGCACCCATGTCTGCCCGGGTGCCCCCGACCGACCTCACCGAGGTCGGCCAGGAGCAACCAGGAGACAGCAGCAGATAGTACAATACGGCTGCTAACTGTCTTTGCTGACTTGCAAAGGCAAGGAGCTGCTGCTGACGTACGGTGACAGTGAGCTGAGCGGGTTCCATGCTTGCCGTGGTATGTCGTCTGCACGGGTAACCCAGGAAAAAAGGCGAGAAACGATTTTTTTGCCGTTGCTTTCACGGAGAGAGGGAGGGAAGGAGGGGGGCCTGACGACGTACCCAGAACCACCCGCGACAATGTTTTTGCCCCATCAGGCATTGGGAGCTCAACCCAGAATTCCAATGGGCGCCGGAGACTGCGGGAACTGTGGGATAGCTACCCACAGTGCAACACTCCGAAAGTCGACTCTAGCCTCGGTACTGTGGACGCACACCGCCGACTTAATGCGCTTAGTGGGGACACACACAATCGACTATATCAAATCGATTTCTAAAAAATCGACTTCTATTAAATCGACCTAATTTCATAGTGTAGACATACCCTTAGTCTCCTCACCGTATAGTCTCCCCCTAGGTCTCTAATAATTTTTGTTTGCCCTTTTTCTAGCTCTTTCCTATTTCTCATGTCCTCTTCGAGATGAGGTGACCACCCTCAAATGCAGTATTCAATGTGAGGACATACTGTACTGTGGTTTTATATAATAACATCATATAATTTTGTCCATGCTATTCACTATCTCCTTGTCAAGGCAGCCTAACCTAACATTTTATTTGCTTTTTTAACTGCTGCTGCTGCTGCATACTGAGCCTTCATTGAGCTATTTGTAATGATACCTAGGTGTCTTTCCTGAGAAGTTACAGCTAATTCAAAATTCATCAATGTAAACAAGTAGTTTAAATTGTTCCTTCCAATATGCATTACTAGTGAATTTAATCTGCCATTGTGGTGCCCAGTTATCTAGTTTTGATAGGGCTTTCTGAAATTCTTCAATCCTCAATCCAGCCTCATCTTCACTAAATAATTTTTGATGACCAGCAAATATAGCTACTTTAGTCATCATCCTCTTGGATTAAAATATACCCAGCAGGCACAGTTCATTGCCCATATTCCTCTGATAAAACCTGGTCTGAGGGCCTCCCAGTTGTGGGAAGTTCTCCAGAGGTGGAGATGTAGTCAGTGTAGTCCTGCTTTACTGGAGGGCACAGAGACAGCTGGTTGAATCCAGAAAGTGAGCGTAGCTGGCCTGGGATGGGGGAGGGCTGACCTACCGATACACTCATTTACTGCAGCTCCAGAGAAGCCTCTATCAATGGTGCTCTTATGGAGCCCAGCCTGGAATTTATAGTGGCACTACTTTGGATGGTGGCACTGCTACAGCTCTGCTCCCCTGAGGGTGAATCCTCCTTCCAGTGCCGCTGCACCCAGGAGAGTGAATCTGGTGCAGTCTGCTGAACAACATCTGTCCTAGCAATGCAGATTTCTGCATCACTATTATTAGTCTCTTTCTGCATTGAGAAGAGGGTGGTTTTTTTTGCTGCTGTTGTTTTAAACCATGGATTCTACCCTACACCACATGATTTCCAGCTTTCCTGAATAAACTTGTATGAAAATCAAAGAATTCTATCAAGTTAGAAAAGCACAGCTGATGCTTATGGAAGCGTTGTCCCCTTTATATTCTACTTATCTAGATGCTTTGTAGTTAGCATTAAAAACATATTTAAACACACAGAGATGGATTGCTCCTGGGTGCTTGGGATGCTGAAAATACCCCTATCTCTCTGGTAAGTGGACAGTAGTTTCTCCTGGACTGGCCAGACAATACATTTCTGATTTCTCTGCTTTGTCAGACCACATTATGTCATACCATAAAATGGAGGCTGTTCAGAGAAGAGCTACAAAAATGATGAGGGGGTTGGAGGTTTTTTCTAACCATGAATAGATACAGTTCAGCTAAAAGATGGCTAAGGGAAAGAGTATACATGACAATGTCCCTGGATGAGTCATCTATGGGGACTGAACTCAAGACCTATGGATCTAAAAATATGAGCTTTTACTGCTTGAGCTAAAATACTAACTTCATTAACTTGGAGGCAGTAGCTGACTTAAAAGCTGTTATTACAGGGTCTAGACACCAGAGGGAGACAAAGAGCACAGTAGTTTAGTGTGGGTTACAATAACAGTACTCGCTATATGTTTGTACACAAATAGATAGAGGTAGATAGATAGAGAGGATTAAGTGAGGTACACAAGTTTTTATTTAGCTATAATAGTATTAAATTAAGAAAGGAGACATTTAGATTGAACACCAGTGATAGTGAGATCTTCTATCCTGTGGAGTCGAGTCTCCTGGGAAATGATTGAAGTCCTATCACTTGGGCCATTTAAAACCAAGCTGGACAGAACTTTAGAAAATCTACTCTAGGGAAGGGTCCAGCACTAGCCAGGCAATGAAATGATCTAATAGGTCAAATTAAGACCCCGTTTCTAGATACAACTGGATAAAAAAATATTGAGACTGCTCAAAGAATGCCAGACCTCCATCCCACCTAATTCCTCTGTGACATAAAAGGGTACAATCTACATGCCTATCCTTTAACGTGGGGTGTCCTTTATACTTCTTTGCTGCTGTAGCCTCCAGTCAGGACTACTTACAAACACCTCTAACATGTAAGTCACTCCCAGCTTGGTCTGTGTGTACCTGCAGCCTGCCAGTCACATCTAGGCTCTTACCAGCCTGAATTATACTGTAGGGTGACCCCAGCACACTCCCAGTCCCAGATTTTTCCCTAGAAATGTATGTCTGTACTGCCCAGCCCTCTGCTGGACAATACAAGCTTATATAAAGTCCATCATTTTATTAATAGAAATGATATGCACAAATCTTGTTATTCCAAATGGAGTTTCCCAAACACTTCAGTTCAAACACACTGGATTAGATAAAACAATAAAACAAGTTTATTAACTACAAAGAAAATGATTTTAAGTGACTACAAGTAATGAGGTATAACAGTCAGAACTGATTACAAGAAAAATAAAGATAAAACACAATTAGTGTCTAACTTAACCAACTAGGCTAAATTCAAAGTACGTTTTTTCTCACCATATGCTCTCAACAGTCTTACTGGCCAAAATTCTTAGGCCAGGACCCCATCCCAAGTTGAATGGCTGCTCCCTTTGTTCCTTCTGGTGCAGTGAATCGTTGGACAGAGAGTGAGAGAGGAGGAGGAGGGGTAGGGGGTACATTGGAGTGCTTACCCCTTCTTTTTATAGGCCTGTCCTCCGTTTAAGAAGCATCTCCAGCTGGGAGCATGGCAACAGGCAGACTGTGTGGATGGGAACTCCATGCTGTTTCTTTGCTAAGATGTAGATTTTTCACCGCTGTCCCCTTCCCTGCCAAAGACTAGCCACTTGGCAGGTAATGGCCCATAGACCTTGTTTACATGTGGCTCAGGCATCAGCTTACTCTCTCTGAGGAACTGGTTTGGCCACTCCCCAGACTTGGCACATGTGTTAGTAACACCATAGAGCGGAATCTTATAACTTTACGTACAATGTTGCCACACATCTTTTACCAGCACAACAATGACCAGCAAATTATGAGTTTTCAAATTATACCTCTCAAGGAATACTTTGTACGAAGATTATTACAATCGTGTGCAAGGGGTGAATACAGGGGTACAGTCAGTCACACTTTCCTTTTCCCTCACCTCCATGATTGCCTCTTTTTCCTCCCCACCCTAACGTGATATTTTTGTAGCATTGTCTGGTTTTATATTGTCTGGCCTTGCAGCTTTGTTGCAGAATTGCTTAATTCTATTGGAGATCTTGTGAAGGGTGCAGTATTCAGAAACATATATTAGCTTGTACGTCATTCACTTTTTTGTACTTTTCATTTTAAAAAATAATCAATACAAAAGTATTCACAAAAACATAATAATCTAATAAGTGTTTTCCATCCTTCTATAAAATTATTGATTTATTTTGCATAGAAAAAATGCTGCACAGATTCTTTTTATACAGGATACATTTTTTGCTTCGGTGACATACTAAGGAACAAAGAAAATCATAAGCACTACGTCACCACACCGTGTCTTGTGACATATAACCAAACCTCTATTTAAACACAGCACTTGGAGTCGTGTTCCCTACTGAACAAGAAATAAAACAATTGTCCAGCATTTGTGCCAAATTGGCTTTGCTGCCACACAGAATGATCCATTTTGCTATTCCATTAGATATTTTGACCATTACATCCAAAAGAAAGAAAAGGAAAGAACTCCTGGTGAACTATTAATTAAGAATTGAAAATACTATTTATTGTAGAACATATAGGGCAAAATTCTGCCCGTGGATACGCATGCAAAACTCTAGTTGTCTTTAATGGGATGTGAATGGATCTCTCCAAGGGCAAAATTGGACTATTATTGTTTTTTTTTTTTAAAGCCAGGTAATAATGAGGTACAGCACTTACAAGAGTTTAATCAATAACACTGTAACTTCACACTGAATATATTTTCAGATTTCACCTGAGATCGTTATACAGCATGCATTTAACCTGACAAAATATTGTTTCAAGTCTCATTCATTAGAGAGTAATCAAGGTCTTGATACTGTTATTTTTTCTGTTACCATCTTGTAGCTTTGACTGATGGCAGATCCCAAAAGGTAAAAGTTTATCCATTGTGGTTGACCTGGAAGCTCACAGGACAGGAACACTAGGCCCATTTCTCCTCTCATTTGCATCAGTGTAACTCAGGAATCTGTTGGAGTCGCATTTGTGTAACTCAAAGGAGAATCTGGCCAATTGCATCAGTTGTTTGATCATTTACCATCAAGCTCCTTTTCTCATAACAGGATGACCATCGAGCTTTGTTCTGGAAAAAAAAATCACAAGTTTATACCACTTGAAATCAGTGAAAACCAGCAGCATTGAAAACCAGGCCACTTATTTAGATGTTTAAATATAGATTTAAAGTAGAAGCCTAACTTTAGGCACCCGTGTTTGGAAATTTTGGCCATAGCTGCCACACTATTTCTTGACTTGACTGGATGAGCGTAACTCTTGGAATCAGGGCCTAAAGTTTCAGAAGTGAGTAATGATTTTAGATGCCTGACTTCAGACACCTTAAAGGTCTTGATGTTCAGAAAGCTCTGAGTACCTGCCCTCTGAAAACCAGGCCCCTTTAAGGTTTACTTGGTCCTGCCTCAGTGCAGGGGGCTGGACGTGATGACTTCTTGAGGTCCCTTCCAGACCTACATTTCTATGATTCTACAATCTTAAGTTGGGCACCCAAAATCACTAGTCACTTTTAAAATTCAGGCCCAGATTTCAGATGCAAACAACTTTGAAATCTGCTAGTGAAAGATTGTACAGGGATAGGGGCTGTGCACTGCAGAGGAATGTCTTGGAGGAACTCATGGGTTGGGGTCCACTGATTGTCACCTGCTAGGCAAGGTTTGAGCTGGGAGAGCCCTGAGGAGTTTGCTGGCAAGGCAGACAAGCTAGTATAGCAGGCAGCTATCACACAGCTTAGCTGCAGCAAAGCTCCCACTTGCTGAGTTTGAGAGGGGCAGCACAATGTCTCACAGCTCTGGTTATCCCCAGCAGCTTGTCACAGTGGGTAAGAATTTTCCCAAACAATTTTGGGACTGTTCGCTTTGCTCTACTAACAAGAATTGAAGCTGGTTCCTTGTATTATAATAGCAGTTCTGGGCTTAGAGTCTGATCCAATGTCCATTGGAGTCAATGGAAAACCTCCCATTGACTTCAAAGGGCAATTAGATGGATACCATAGGACACAGAAATGCCTCTCTCACAACAATAATAACATTCATTCCTTTTTCAACACTCATAAAACAAAATCTTTGGGTCACAGCAATGCTGCTTTTGACCTTCATCAGGGAAATTCTCCTTGGCGAATTTTGATCATAGCTTCGGGTGCTTTATTGCACCTGAGCATGTGTAGACAAATAATGGAAGCTATCACTTCATTGATTCCTCAGAGCATGTGTAGGACAGCGGCAATCCTGTTAATAGCTCTGCCCTGTGGTGTAAGTGCTGAATTTCCTTCTAATGTGATTTTTCTTGTACTGACTTGTCATCAGAGAAGAATTTTGGTTCTTTAACTCAGGTGGATTATTACATTAGCCAATTTGTTTTTTTATTTCCATGTCCCAGTATGCAGTATTTTATTGTCTATTATCTAATGTCCTGGTGTGTTTAAAAGATTTTGGAAGCAGTTGCAAGAAAACTGCATTGGAATATAAAATAGTTTCTAATCACTTTTTCTAAACCAGGTTTAAATTACTAAAAAAATATTTCTTTGCAGTATTATAAATGTAGGTCCCAGACCTGCAAAGACTTTCATGTGTACCTAATTTGTGCAATGTCAATAGCTCCACTGCAGTAAAAATCAAGTCCATTTAAGGGGTTTCAAGTTAAGCACCCAAAAATTGAGGATCACCAAATCATTATCAGTCCTTTCTGAAAACTGAAGCCCTGATCTCGACAGAGCTTATCGTTCTACATGCTTTTAAGTCTGCACGACCAGGTCCTGAAATATGAAATAAAGCAGAAAGAAGCAGCCATATTGTAAGTCCGGGCTGATGACATGTAGCAGCACTGGTAAAATCGAAGTGTACGCTATAGGATTGCAGAGGCATACCATATTTTTCTGATATCTCTGGAGCTGACAAGAAAGTAAGTATTATGTGGAAGTACACAGTAAGCCAAAGACAACACAGAAAAAAAAATGCAGAATTTACCAAACAATAGCTGTGGAAATCTCCTACAGCTCCTTTTCTCTCTGGCTGCAGCTTCTGGTGTCTCTGGCCTCAAATCTGAGCTTTCTATCTTGCTATATGACATCAAGTTGTGTTTCTACTTGTCAAAAGCTGATGCAAAGAGCTGCACAGAGGAAACCATTTGCAGTAGCCAAGTTTTATTTACAAATCCCCAGGAAATATGCTCCATATTGTTGAGTGCCATCGCTTGGCAATTTACGTATTAACTTATTTGTAGGTATATACATATAGAATACTCCTGTAACACTTGCTATCATTAAAATGGCAGCACCCAAGGGTTACACAGCTGCCTAACTGATATCAGTGGTTGTTTCAAATATTTTAAATTACTGTTTTGTAGTTTCCTTGTTTTATTTCTATATTGTCAGTAAGTGACTTTTTAGTAGTTATGGATGTATGTAGTAAAATAAAAAATTAAATAAAAACCATTGCGCTCTTCCCTTTTTTAACTTTTCTTTGCTCTTTATGACAATAGGTGCCTGCTGTCAGAGAGCCTGATTCTCCACTGCCTTGAGCTGTTTGTAAGTTGTAACCTACAGGTCAGTGTGTTACAGGTCCCCCTCGATGCCTGATCCACAGAGGAGATTAGTCCATTATAGCACTAGGTTGAGAATTATAGCTCAAGCTGTAGCAACTCACCTGTTTAGCTTGGTAAGTCCCCGGTTCTATTCCTGGCGTGTCAGACAAGAGAATGCTTGTCACATAGTCATTTACACCTGTGCAAAGTGAGTCTAAGGTAGGTGTAAAATGCCCCCATGCTGTTCGGGTAGCATTTCACACAGCTGTATATGGGTACATAGTACACAAGGCCATGGAGAATCACGTTGAGTAAGAGTACGTATGTATATTGGGAGAAAGGAACATGCTGCCATAGCACCTGTTAACATGGGGCCTGATTCTCAGTTATATTGAGTCCCCCCAATACACAGTTCTGGAAGTGTAAGGGAGCCGGTAAGGGAGTGTACTTGGAATTTACACCCCCTTTAAGGCTTCTTGATGGTGCCAGAACTATGTGAAAGGGTCTGTGTGGAACTGAGAATTCAGACCACTGTTTTGTTTTTCAACCCCAGGGAAATAAAATATTCAGAAAAGGAAGAAACATGTCGCTTCTGATACTTCAAGTTACCCAGGAGTATAACACAACACATGGGTGACCACTGAAATCAAGCTGTAACATGTCCATTATACAAATCATTTCACTCTTCTGCAATATCTTCCTCCTCTTTGATTTGATTTTGATTTGTGATGGTTTAGCAAAGTCACTGACTCTCTCCCACAAGCTTCTTACTTCAGATATTCTCAGGGTGTTATTTTCTTTTTTTTAAAAACTCTTCTCTTTTTCTTAGTTTTTCAAGGCAGACCTATAACATACACAGGTCAAAACAAATGCTAAAAGCATCTGCATAGACATCATACAGTAAATCTTCAAGCCTCAAGCACAGTTTTATCTGGATAGTGCCATCTTTATTACAGGCTGAAGGGTGTCCTTAGAGTGGAGAAGGAGGTGAGAAAGTGAAAACACATTTCTAAGGGGCTTCAAAGTTAAACGGAAACCGTCAACTTAAAAAGTACTTCTCTGTCTGAAATTGTTTTACCTGTTAGGACTACAAATACTTAGTGTTGCCAACTCTTGTGATTTCGCCATGAGTTGCGCAACATTTGACATTTTTCTTAAAGGCCCCGCTCCTAGAATGATGTAACTACTTGACAATCTCAGCTCTCATTTTAAAAAATTGAATTTGTAGCTCTCATCTTGGTAGAGAAAAGCTTGAAAATGTGACCTCGGTGCAACTTTAAGGCTCAGAAGTCAGAAGACACAGAAAAAAGACCTCAAATGTACTATATTAAAAAGGATTTTTAAGCGACTATCATGATTTTTGAGAGCTTAACTCATGATTTTTGAACATTTGGGACTAGTGATTCTGAGTATCTCTGTCATGGCTATAAGTGATAGAGATTAGAAAGAGATATATTTTGTTATATTTGCAGTTTGTTTACTTTGTGCATTTGACAGCACTTTCTGTGTAGTTTCCCTGTATAGTCAGCTGGACCTGGATCTTGTGTCAGGCGCATCTAACTCAGAACCCTCCACCTATGTCAATTCCCATTGACTTCACTGAAACTCTGCTTGAGTTGGGTTCTTGGGTTTGTGCTGGCAGACCATGCATGATTGCAACCCTCAATTTCCCTAATCGAATGGGTGCTTTTCATATAAAATGAAGAGAGAAAAATTATTTATGAAAACAGGAAAATATGACTGTAAAAACCACAAATAGTGGCACAGGACTTCAGGATTTGAATCTACTTTTAACTCTTTTTATTGTTATATTTACAAGATTTCAAGCTGGCACTGTCCCTTTAAGGACAGACTGCTTGTTCTGTAGGATCAAGTTTCAAATAGTCACTTATGGTTAATCTTGTGGGTTAGCACACAGTGTGGCCAAAGAACGTTAGGCTGGCTACATGCCAGCTGCCAGGGATTTCACACAATGCAGATTCTAGAACTTTTTATAAGGGGAAAGAGAACTCTGTTTTAGGGAACATGAAGGGAGGCTTTGCTGGGAGTGAAAGCAAAATCCTAGGGCTCAACTTGCAACTACGCAGCTGAGGGGGAGTGAGGAGAAAGGCAGCCATTTGCCTTCTTCACATTCCCCTGATCTGGGACCCAAATGGCCCCGATATAACTTAGAGCAGCCTAAAGGGAAGTGTGCATGTCTGCCCCACCATCTCCCACCTTACCATCTCTCCACTCCTGTAATGCCCCCTTTGTGGATTGAGTCAGGATAGCGTGTGGTATTCCATCCAGTAGCGGCGCCAGCTTTGCCGGCGCCCTAGGCGGCGGCAGGTCCCGCCCCCCAACTTTTACGGGCGGCGGGGGCGCAGGCGCCCCCAAAATAGCAGCACCTTAGGCGACCGCCTAGGTCGCCTAATGGAAGCGCCGGCCCTGATTCCATCTGCTGCATCGAGGCAATGCTTGGTGGTCCCTCTAGAACAGGGGTTCTCAAACTGGGGGTCAGGGCCCCTCAGGGGGTCATGAGGTTATTACATGGGGGGTCGCAAGCTGTCAGCCTCCACCCTAAACCCCGCTTTGCCTCCAGCATTTATAAGGGTGTTAAATATATTAAAAAGTGTTTTTAATTTATAAGGGGGGGGGTCGCACTCAGAGGCTTGCGTTGTGAAAGGGGTCACCAGTACAAATGTTTGAGAATCACTGGTCTAGGGCAGCTTTCCGCTACTTGGATTATTTAAAATATCAGCACTAATGTCTAAATGGGGGAATGAAGCCTCGCATGGCTGTCACCCAAGCACACCACTCAATATTGTAAGAGGGACATAGGGACACAGCCTTTAGCCCTGAAAACGGTAAGCCTTAAAATAAGGGTAATTGGGAGGTAGCGAAAACCTAATTTATTTTACCCTCTGTTGAGAGGAGTAAAATTGCATTGCACAGGTGGCTGATCAGTTAGGGACTAGTGGCCATCACATACTGTGTGTTAGATTAAAAATGAAAAGGTGGGTATAGGAAAAATCTCTCTGAAACAAATGAGCAAGAATGGGGTAGATTTATACCAGCTGCAGCTGTGACCCAATATAGCCAGTCAAATGAAATGCTAAAATGCTAACTGCCAACCCCCACAATTATGTCTAGCAAATACAGAGCGCCCAGTACTGCCAACCCCATGGGTTCAAATGTCAAGAGTCAAGGCCCCGGAATCATGGCATTTGCTTACAAATCACGAGGGTTTTTTTTTAAATGATGATAAATTTGAGGGGATTATTTTTGTGTGTGCCTTCTGGTTTATGGGCCTGTAAGGTTCAGAATTATGTTTTCAGGCTGTTCTCTGCAACTAGGAGCACTAGAAAATGACTTTATTTTTAATGCAAAGTGAGATTCTCACATAATCACATGCCTTCAGGAGCGGGAGCTTTAAGCAAAATACCAAATTTCACGAGGCGCTTGATAAAATCAAGAGAGTTGTCAACACTACCCATCTAGGCCTGATCTGGGGCCCATGGCAAGGTGACCTTGTGTCACCTTTAAAGGGTGGGAGAATCCTGAGTTGCTGTAAAGCACTTTATATCATCCACTCCCTACCTTTGATAAAGGGAGTTGTACAAGGAGTGGCCCCCAAGAGAAACAGCATCTGGCTGACTCCTAGCCTGCAGAATGATTTACAGGCAGCCATCACAGATTAGAGGGCCCCTGGGGCTGTTCTAATTTATGCCAGAGACCATATTGACCCCAAGATTGCAGAATGCAGACAGGTGGGGTAATGCAACTTCCTACCCCTCAGGTGGGCCAAGGTCAGCTCAGGCACACCCAGCATTGAGGTGGTTAAATTACCTATATATAGAGAGATGGAGATATACCTATCTCATAGAGCTGGAAGGGACCTTGAAAGGTCATTGAGTCCAGTCCCCTACCTTCACAGCAGGACCAAGTACCGTCCCTGACAGATTTTTGCCCCAGATCCCTAAATGGCCCCCTCGAGGATGGAACTCACAACCCTGGTGTGACGTTGTGCAGTCTATATGATTTTGTAAAAACATGATAATAAGTGAATATAATGTAATTGGAATAGTTTTATAAAAACATGATAATAAGTGAATATAATGTAACTGGAATATGCTTCATGCAAAAGGTCTCTTGTAAGGTATCATTACAAAGCTTATAATCTACTGAGTGATCATCCTATTTGTATAAATGTACCACTCTTGTATCTAAAACTAGAAATATAAAATATAACTCTGAGGGCCTATTGTAATTATGCAAAGTGTGGGCCATTAATGGTGGTTTGGAATCTTGATGACTCCCATTAACCAGAGCCATTGTCTGCAGATGGCTGTATTTACCTGTGAGTCTTCCTGTATATGTGTGTGCTGGCAAGTGAGTAATGAAGTCTTGCAGTGACATGTGATCATGTCACCTGAACTGGAATCCATCTTTAACCTGGTGCTTTTCCAGTGAGGGGTGGGGGAACCCAGAGGGACAAAGGATTCCCGCCTTATGCAAAAGATATATAAAGGGGTGGAAGAGAACAGAGGGGGAGAGGAGCCATCATGAAGAATCCCCTAGCTATCACCTGAGCTGGAACAAGAGCTGTACCAGGGGAAAGAATTGTGCCCAGGCCTGGAAGGTGTCCAGTCTGAGAAAAAACTTACTGAAGCATCTCTGAGGGTGAGATTATCTGTATTCAGTTTGATTAGACATGGATTTGCGCATTTTATTTTATTTTGCTGGGTAACTTACTTTGTTCTGTCTGTTACTACTTGGAATCACTTAAATCCTACTTTCTGTATTTAATAAAATCACTTTCTACTTATTAATTAACTCAGAGTATGTATGAATACCTGGGGGAGCAAACAGCTGTGCATATCTCTCTATCAGTGTTATAGAGGGCGAACAATTTATGAGTTTACCCTGTATAAGCTTTATACAGGGTAAAACGGATTTATTTGGGTTTAGACCCCATTGGGGATTGGGCATCTGAGTGCTAAAGACAAGCACACTTCTGTGAGCTGTTTTCATGTAAACCTGCAGCTTTGGGACAGGTGATTCAGATCCTGAGTCTGTGCTGGAGCAGACGGGTGTGTCTGACTTCACCAAGACAGGGAGCTGAAGCCACTGAGCTGGCAGGGAGAACAGGAACAGAGGTAGCCTTTGCACATCGGGTGACAGCTCCCAAGGGGGTTTCTGTAATCCAACCCGTCACACCTGGGTTTAGCAGACCAATGCTCAAACCACTGAACTATCCCTCGCCCCAATGCTGATGTTCACCTAATGCTGAACATCAGAGGCGTACATTAAAACTAAGTACTCATCACTGGACTCAGGGAGACCTAGGTTTTAGTTCCAGCTCTGCCCCAGGCCTGCTGGATAACCTTGGGCAAGTTACGTCACTGCTTTGTGCCTCAGTTTGAGGGATGCTGATACTTTACCACCTTTGTAAAGTGCTCTGAGCTCTACTAATGCAAAGTACTGTATAAGAGGTAGGTATCATCAGATTTCTTTATTCTTTTCTTTTTGTAGCCACTACTGTGTATTTGATTTGGCTGCTCTTTGGCTTGTCGCTCAGCGCAGTTATAATTTTCTTTTAAACCACGTGCACTTTCCTTTCTTCTTGTTTTCTCCTGTTCAGTAACTCCTCTTGGATGCCGCTTCCCCTTCTACATTCGCAAATACCCATGTAATATTTGTTGTCACTTTGGGTAGAAGCTTGTGTGTGAATGCAGAACCCTCAAATATATATTTTGTTTCTCTCTCTCTCTCAGTCTCTCCCCGCTCTCCCTCCTCTCCCACATAGTTCTGACAGGTAAGGAAGGGAAACTACTGAGCCCAGTGCCATAAGAACACTCAGTAGAGCCAATTCTCTCCTTTTTGCCTGGCTTTCAGTGCTGACATTCAGATACAGGGAAATACTATTTTCTTGATGTAATGTATTGCCTCCTTGCTGCCATAAAGCTGGCCTTGCTGTGTAGCTGTCAGGTACTTACATAGGCCCTATTGCCATACTTTCTAAGCACCTCACAGTGATCAATATATGTATCCTCCCCACAGCGGTGTGAGGTAGGGCAGGGCTCCTATCCACATTTGACAGAGGTGGAACTGAGGCAGAGACTTGCCCAGGGTCCCACAGGCAGTCTGTAGCAGAGCAGGGAATTGAAGACAGATCTCCCAAGCTGTAAGCTAGTACCACCTCCCCCCCGGGACCAATCATTTTTACAACTTTGGAGGTGGGTTTAAAAAAACAAACAAACAGGTTTTACTAAGTACTTTAATTCAACCCTCAACGTGGCCAAAGTGGAGCAGGAAAGTTCTAGCTTGTTCCGGAATACAGGAACTTCTGTAAACTGTAGATGTCACAAAAAAGTTAGGGCGTGACTATACGGTGAGTTAGCGTGTGGCAAGCTGGGGTGTAAATCTACCATGCTCCGTCGTGCCATGCACTAAGCATCCCTGTGGACCCTACTGCCGCACACTAAAAGTTCCCTCATGCATTTTGTGTACTGCTGTTTCAAACTGTCGTAGGTCAATGTGCACTGAGGGAACTTTTAGTGTGCAACAGCAGAGTCCATATGGACACTTTTGTGCCCAGCACGCTGGTGCTGTGTAGAGATATATCCCAGCTTGCTGGGCACTAATCCACCATATGGCCAAGCCTTAAAAAACATAATAGGTGTCGCATACACCACATCCCTTATGTCCGACTCTCACATTCATGCTGCTTACTTGAAGGGTGGAATTATTTCAACATCTGAGGAGGATGTGTTACTCTTTCTTCATGACTGTCTGTGGCATGTAGGTTTAAGGCATCTAAGAGTGATTTCTCAAGAAACCCACTGGGAAGCACATGCTTAACTGAAGAGTTGTCCTGAATAGGGATGCTTTCCTGAATCGAGGCCTTAATCTCCATTTTACCCCTGGCAGCATTTATCCTCAATTCCATCTCCCTCAGCAGGAGTAGATTTCTGTTTTTGAAGGGGTATCTTTATTGTTCAAATACATTCTCATACCTTACCATTTAATCATATTTTTCCCCCTTCTTGCTCAGAAGTATACCATAGATGGTCTGTGATTCTAATAAAATATTCCTAAACAGCCTCCATGCGGCTTCTTTGGATTTTAATAGCCCAACTTTCCCTTCAGGCTGTTCTTAACTAATTTGCTCATTGCCCCTTTCTGAGGTTTAGTATCAGACATTGCTGTCTGTGGAGACACACAGAATCCTGCCTCCCTCCCAAGAGTGGGAGGGGAAGCGCAGGCAAATATTCAGACTCATGGCCCACTCTCTTCCAATCTGACAATCCCCTAGTTACAAGAGTCCCATCACTCCTCAACTGGAACGCTCCTGCACTGACACCAATTGTGGCATGTGCTCTGACCCAACTCACTCCAACACAGCAAACTTTCCCTTCAGTAACAGATTAGTTCTCTGCCCTTCTTTAGCTACCAAAACCTTCCCAGTGCACAGCAGAGTTGGGCAGGTTTTTTTTGAGTGAATAGTTTATTTGCCAAAAAATGCAATTTCAGTCGGCCTGAAATTATGCATGAATTTGACCTGATAGTTTTGGATGGGGAAAAGTTGTTCAGGGCCAGCAAATGCTATGTCTGGGCTCCCCTTTATAAACTTTAGCCCAGGACACTTGCCAGGTGAGACACCCAGGTTTCAATCCCCAATCTGGAGCAAGGACTTGGAGACAGGTCTCCCCACCCAGAGCTGAGTCTTCTAACCACCAGGCTAATCTATTCTGGGATCAGTAGGTTGCTCTCAGTCTCTCCTATTAAAGCTATTTCACTTTGTAGAAATACTTAAATATTTACTAGGTCAGAGTGATAATGACTTTATGGGCTGGTGTTTAAGATACTCAAGGTGATGCAGGAGATGTGGATTCATATCTTTTGTCTGCCCGGTTTGGAGGAGGACAACCTTGATCTCTATTTGTTAGCATGCAGTCCCTTAACTTTTGTGTTATCTTTTGTGTGTGTAGACGATAGAATATACACACACACACAATCCATGTGAGTCATCAGCTTGCACTTGCAAATGGGTATGTGTCCATATGCATGTATATCCTCTCAGCTGGTGAGCCTAACTTCACTACCAGGCAAATTGGTGGAAACTATAGTAAAAAACAGAATTATCAGACACATATGTTGAGGAAGAGTCAACATGGCTTTTGTAAAGGGAAATCATGCCTCACCAATTTATTAGAATTCTTTGAGGGTGTCTACAAATAAATGGATAGGGGTAATCCAGTGGATACAGTGTACTTGGACTTTCAGAAAGTCTTTGACAAGGTCCCTCACCAAAGACTCTTAAGCAAAGTAAACAGCCACTGGAAAAGAGAGAAGGTCCTCCCATGGATCAGTAACTGGTTAAAAGATAGGGAACAAAAGTTTGGAATAAATGGTCAGTTTTCACAATGGAGAGAGGTAAATAGCTGGGTCTCCCAAGGATCTGTACTGGGATCAGTGCTGTTCAACATATTCATGAATGATCTGGAAAAGGGATTGAATAGTGAAGTAGCAAAGTTTGCAGATACCAAATTATTAAAGCTAGTTAAATCCAATGCTGACTGCAAAGATCCGGGGGAACCTCACAAAATTGGGTGACAAAATGGCAAATGAAATTCGACATTGATATGTGCAAAGTAATGCACATTGGGAAAGATAATGCTAACTATATGTGTATAATGATGGGTTCTAAATTAACTGTTACCACTGAAGAAAGAGATCTTGGTGTCATTGTGGGTAGTTCTCTGGAAACGTCAGCTCAATGCACAGCAGGGATCAAAAAGGCTAACAGAATGTTAGGAACTTTTAGGAAAGGGACCAAAAATAAAATACCACTATATAAATCCATGGTGCCCACACCTTGAATACTGTGTCCAGTTCCAGTTGATCCATCTCAAAAGGGGATAGTGGAACTGGAAAACATTCAGAGAAGAGCTACAAAAATGATCAGTATGGAACAACTTCCATATGAGGAGAGACTAAAAAGATTAGGGCTGTTCAGCTAAGAAAAGAGATGACTAATTGGGGATATGATAGAGGTCTATAAAATCATGAACGGCGTGGAAAAAGTGAATAGAGAAGTGTTATTTACTCTTTCCCACAATATAAAACCCAGGGATCACCTGATGAAGTTAATAGGCAGCAGGTTTAATGCAAACAAGAGGAAGTACTTTTTCACACAATGCACAATTAAGCTATGGAATTCATTGCCAGGGGATGTTGTGAAGGGCAAAAATATAATTAGGTTAAAAAAAAATTAGATAACTTCATGGAGGATAGGTTCATCAATGGCTATTAGCCAAGATGGTCAGGGATGTAACCCATGTTCAGGGCAACCCTAAACCTCTGACTGCCAGAAGCCAGGAAAGGAAGACGGGGCGGATCTCTCCAAAATTGCCCTGTTCTGTACACTGCCTCTGAAGCTGTGATTGGCCACTGTCAATAGACTACTGGACTAGGTGGAGTACTATTTGACAGTTTTTGATATTTGTGCACTCAAGTGATAATGCACCAAAAGCAGCAAGAGCACAAACAGAGGCCACATTTTGAAGCTCTGACTTGTCACTTTTTTCACCTTCACCTCTGTGACCATATCCCTGCAACATGGCCAGGATCAGAAAAACAGCCATATAAGGAATTGACTGGCTTCCCAGTAGCTTCAGAAGGGGACTGGGGAGAGTACAAGGAGGTCGGACGTGGGTGGGGAGGGTGGAGAGACCTCACTTGTTACTGAAGAAAAGATGCGCCTAGATTTTTCATTGAATTTGTTGTTGTTGTTGTTCTTATTTTGTAAAGCAGGATGGAGTTTAGGGGAACAGAGAATTAAAGAGGGGGAAGGGGAGAAATAAGGAACAAAAAGGGAGGAGTGATGGCTGCCAATTTAACAATCATTTGTACTTATATGGCACCATCCATCTAGGTTCTAAAAGTGCTATTCAAATGCAGCGTTTCCGGTGAGTCTTGTGAAAGTCAGTGTTTTTTGTCAAAGCCCCAGCTCCTGGAGTCATGTGAAGATGTGAGACTCTCAGCTTTTATTTAAAAACAAAAAAAGTTTCTAGACCTCATGGTTGTGCAGAAAAGCTGAAAAATTTGTTTTGAGTGCACCCTGGAGGCTCAGAAACAAATCAAAAGACAAATAAGAAGAACCCTACATTTATTGTTAAAAAAAATAAATCTAATGAATTTTTTAGAGCTGACTCGTGATTTTTGAACACTTGGGGCTGACAATAACTGCAAATATTACTATTTATATGACCATAGTACCTAGGAGCCTCGTCATGGACCAGGACCCCATTGGGCCAGGCGCTGTACAAACCCAGAACAAAAAGGCAGTCCCTGCTCCAAGGAGCTTACAATCTAAGTATACGTCAACAGACAGCAGATGGATACAGATGGGGAGTACAAGGAAACAATGGGTCAGTATGATAGTCAGGGGTCTCTGCATACCAACAACGTAACTGTTGTCAAGTTTTTGTAGGCCTCCTGGGAAAGGAGAGTTGCGAAGCGGGATTTGAGATGGAAGTATTAATGAATTTAGCCTAACACTACTGGTGGAAAGTGGCTAATATTTGTGTGTGTGTAAGTTATATATATATATAACCTGATGCAGAATCTGAAGCAGAGAGAGGGTAAGGCCAAATTTCCAAAAGTGCTCACTAATTATGGGCACCCAAACACTCAGGCATTCATAAAAGATCTAGCAAATATAACTTACCTAAAGGCCACATAGGAGATCTGTGCAGATTTTGGAGTATAACCCACATCCGTTAAGTCATAAACCTGTGCCTTAAGTAAAAGACAATCTTGCTTTCCACAACAGGAAGCTTAGAAAGAGACTTTCTGCTCCTCCAGGCAGCAAAGGATGTCAGTCAGCCAGTGACATCTCTTTCTAGGGTATTCAGATCCCAGGCACAGAAAAGCAATGGCAAAGAAGTCTTTACTTTGCTGACATCTGGGTCTTTTTGGATGCTGTCTGCTCTGTACTTAAGCTAAATTAATTGGCTGTGCATATGCGCTGGATAACATAATTACATTTATTTTGATTCTGTTGTTAATTGGAGTTGTTCTGGTTTCTAGATGTTAATTGCTCTAGGGCAATTTTTTTTTAATCTATTGCATTAAGAACCTAGAATCGTTAGCACCCAGAGAGACGTACATGACAGCATAGAATTATTTTGTCTTTTTCCTCCCTGGGTCATTTTGACATATCTCCCTATTGGCCTGTTACCCACCATAGGATCACTCCCTTCTTAAGGAGCTCCTTCTCTTTTCCCTTCTGCTTGTTTTTGGATGTGAGACACAGAGGGCTTTGTCCAAAGCCCAGTGAAGTTAATGAGTCTTTCCATTGACTTCAATGGACTTTGAATCAGACCACAAATTCTGGATCTGCTCACATAGCTTTGTATTATGGACAAATGTGTATGCCATCAGTCAGTGGGACTTAAGCATGTGCTTAAAAGTTTTGCTGAACAGGATGGACTTAACTGCTTTGCTGAACCAGGACCTTAAAATGGTACATTAAGGAGGCTTTCTATCAGTATTGCTAGCACATGTTTAGTTTTTTTGTTAGGAACAAAGAATTACAGAACTCACAGTTAACACCATAGTTAAAGTTACAGATGGATTTCAGGCATAGCCCCTTGTTTTCACTTCCTTATAACTTTCAGAAAAATTTGCATTTGCGGCTGAAACTTTTCATGCGCCTGGGTGTGGTGTTCTGTCCTCTCTAGTGGCACTGACACCACTTAGAGATGAATAAGTCTGCTACAGCCTTAGCTAGGGACGATGTGGCTTTTAGCTCATGCAGTAGAAACTCATGCGCTAAGCTTCACAGGTCCCAGGTTTGATCCTACCTGCCGACAACTGGGGTTTGTCAGTGTTACACTTAGTCTTAGCCCAATGGTTTGTTTGCTTGTTTTGAAAGTTTGATGGACACCCCTATAGCTGTTGAGTAATGAGAACCTAAGAAAATACATTTGTTCCAATTTTAAAAAAAGAGTAGCTTTTCCCCATCATAGGTTGTACCTCTACAGCGTCCCTTTGGGATGAGGACGGGCATTGCTCATGTCACTGACATCTTCGACTGTAGGGGTTGCTAGAGAGTCAGTTTGAAGTATAAACTATGCTCCCCGGGCTGCCATCCTTGGGGAAATGTCTCTCCCCCTCCCTTCTGGGGTTTACTGAACAAAAAAGGCAAACAAAACAATTCCACAGCCCTCAAAACAGTCTGGGCTCGCCCTGCTGTTCCTTGCGAGGCAAATGGGGTAAATAGCACCCGTGGCAGGGCGGAGTGTCTAACCCCTTGTCTGTCTGAAGGGCCCAGGATGAACATCCTGAGCGCTAAGGAAAAGAAAAAAAAAGAAAAATAAAGGGGCTTTGTACTACTTCTCAGTCCAGGCGTCAGAGGCGCTTCAGTAGCTTTGCCAGTCAGCAATCCTGAGCTGTGGGGCTAAAGAGCCCTACACTCAGCTTCCCTCCAAATGCCACCCTGCCGTGGGCTTGAGCACTCCCTTGGACAGATTTGCCTCCTCTTCAAGTGCACCAGGCCCCACAGGCGTGCTGGGTTGGAGCTGACTGTGCCCAGAGGAGCTCCTTAACCCCTTCCTGACTGGGGTGGGACCCTGTCCTTCCTCTCTCCCCTCCCCAGTCATTCTAATATGACTGAACTAACAACGCTAGTCTTTGGATGCATCTTTTCCTCCATGAAGATAAAGTGTCTTCGCTAAATCACAGATGAGGGAGAGGTTGTTAGCATCCTCAAATGTTAGCATCCGAATAAAGCCCTTCCACCATGTGCCATCTCTAGGATGTTGGGCGAGTGCAAATTCGCTCTTTGATTTCTGCTGCAGTTATTTGCTTGAGTAAGAGTGTAAGGCCCCAATCTTGCGAACAATTATGCATGTAACTTAGCGTCACACATGGGAGAAAATTGTAGCCATGAAAAGCCCCAATTGGATACAGTATTTTTCAAAAGAAGGATTTATTACTTCCTTGTTAATCAAGTTTGCCTGTAGGGAACCTCTGATGTTTGAGATATCTGGGCAACATATAGCTCACAAATATTCACCCATCCATCCATCCAGTCTAGTGGCTGCTGCTGTCAGCACTGACACTTTAATGCTTATGAGTTGAGACACCCCAGAGATACCCAGTAGCCTACTGCATTCTACTGGAGTACCCCAGTGTTAATAGGCTGGTTTGTTGTTTCACAATGGGGTGGGAGGCTGTAATGGGGTTCACTCCCCTCTCTGGCACGTCCTACCATCTGTCTTGGGAATTAGCTCTGCAATTGAGTGTGCCCGCTCCAGGTGGTGCATCGCCACTGGGACTTGCGCTCTTAGGACCCACGTCTCTCCAAGGACCGTGGCGTCCTCTTCAGCGACACAGCCCTCCGGCTGTGCCACATACTGTGCTCCCCTCCTTTTGAGGGACCTGCTGTCCACTGTTCTGCCACTTCCCCTCAGTGGCAAACTGCCATCTACAGTCTAGCCACTTCCCATGTGGCTCCAGCATCCTCCTTCCCTTGTATCAGGGCCTCCATCTACAATCCTCTCTTGTATGAGGGCCTCTGTTTGCAACACTGCTCTGTCCAGGGTACTGGCAGTTCTCTCAGCCCATCAGGGACACAGTCCTTCCTCTCTGGGCTCCCAGCAGAGAACTGCCTTCCTCTGCCTTGCAGCTCCCTTTTTATATGGGCCTACTTGGCCCTGATTGGCTGCTCCTCTCAGCCCTCCTCTGATTGGCTGTCTCCGGCACAGCCTCCCTAGGGCTGCTTTTAACTCCCTTTTTGCCAGTGAGGGTCAGCCGCCCCATAACAGAGGCCAATAAGCCACTCTCACCCTTTAAAGATGTTTACTATGAACTGGAGGAGCACCAGGCCTATCAAACAGCCTGGAGCGATGGGCCAACCCAGATCAAGATGTCAGGGTAGGGTTAGCAGACCACCAGGTTACCCCTCTCAAGTTAAAAGATAGGGAGTCTTGGCCTGATGGAATGGAGAAGTCTTGTGCGAAGAGGGACCCAATGCTGGGCCATGCTGGGGAAGGGGATGAAAGAAGATAGGAGGAGAGGGGGCAAAAAGGCTGATATATGGGGTCTGAATAATAGGAACCTTGAATCTGACAATTATCTGAATCCCAATATTAGCCTATCCATCCATGCTTTGGCCTGCTGGAATTTACTTTCCGATAGAACTACTTTTCCTTTTTTAAAGTATTTTAAAAACAATTCTCTGTGTAGAAATGGAAATCCTTTCAACCACAACTACTCCTACCCCCACTCCATCATTCTCACACAGACGTACACTCTGCCTGGCATAGCAAAGGAGGGAAGAGCCCAGATCACCTTAGTCTGGTACTGGCTACTTTCTCTCCCTCTGGCTGTTTATTTGGTTTGAATGGCCAAAGGGTGGTAAATCAGGTGGAGCGATTCCACCAACAGTTCTGCCCTGAAAATCTTGCTTGGGTAGCAAGGAGAGAGTGGGACGGGGAAGCACAAATAATCATGCCGAGTATAATAATACAGTCCTTATTCTGCTTGGCATAAGCGGGGCCGCAGTGCATGGTTTATACAACGTTCCATCATGAGGCCCCTTCAAGCCTCTGCCAGGACACAAAAGCTGTGTCAGCCATGCTTGAAGGAGACACAAAGCACCTTCCATTCACACATACACAGGGTGCCGTAACAGGCAAGATAATAACTGCTGCATTTTCCCTTTGTTTCTTTGACAGCCTGGCAGTTGAATTAATATATACAGGGTTCCAGGGGATCTGATCTGCTGATGCTGAGGACCTGACAGAGAACATAATAGGTCATGGGCTCCATGCCAAGATGAAAGGGAAAGCTCCACTCTGTTTTGCTCAGGAAGCTTTTAATTGCCACTGGTACGTCTGACTCCTGCTAGGGCTCTCAGAGAGCTGGGCAGAGCAAAAGTGGGCAGATGTAACTGTTGGATTTGTGTTCTATTTGCTCACTGATGGGACAAGGAGGGTACATGCCATCTAAGGTTCATCATTTGTGGTGTATTTGAAAACTTGCTGTTCTCAGGTATACTGTCCTCCCTTTTCTGAATACAAAGACTGTGAAAGTCTCTAAGGAGAACGCCATTTATAAATGGTCCAATACTATTTTGACATAGCTACGGTCATGTTGCTGACATACATCACAGAATTGCAGCAAAGGAAGATGCAGCGTGAGCATTGCCAACCCCAAGCATTTGAAAATCAGGAGGCCAGGCTAAAAAAGCATGAAGTTGGCTTAAAAATAATAAAACGTGTATTCTTTTAATTGCTTCTTGCCTTTTGAGCCTTTAAGTTACATTGAGCTCATGTTTTTAAGCTTTTTTCCACAACCGTGTGGGCTAGAAACTCACTTTTTTAAAAATGGAAACTGAGACTCTGCTGTAATCATGGGATTCCAGGAACTGGGGCTTCAAGAAAAGCAATAAATATTGCAAGACTCATGATAAAATTGTGACAGTTGGCAACACAGCAATAGTCAGCCTTAATTTGATACTCTCAACCATGTACAGCCTAGAGTGGTACAATAATTGTCTCCAAAGTCTCTGGCCAGAGACAGGGAGAGACATTGACTATGATGGTGAGAAATTGAAAATGAGGGGGTTAGTTATGCTAGGGGTCAGCGCAATGGCCTTTCATCTCTGGAGAACTTGGTTCAATTTCCAATCTTGGTCAAGGGAAATGAATGTGGTGGATGTAGCCCAGCCTCAATTAGTTGACATTACAACATTTAATGCAGTTGACAAGTCCTACCAAGCTGTGACCTGATACTGCAAGATGCTGAGCAGCTTCCATTCCTATTCAATTAAAGAGCAACTCAGGATGCTCAACACCATCCAGGATTGGATCCCTAGGGAGGTCCAGGACTGGAATAGAAAAAGATGCTGCAGGTGAGGACTGAGACATATAAACAACTGAGTTACTGCGACTCTGAGAACTCTTAATACCTGCTGGCCTAGGGTACACTGTCTCTCATCAGATGCAACCAACTCACTACACCCACCACTCTGATGTCATGATATTCATCCAAAAGGTATTGTGTTAGGTATCACATGAAAGCTAATAACACGCTGGTTATTAATGTCATTGTAAAATGCACGTGTTAAGGTTATATGTGGATGTGATGGGGTGTCTGCCCCACACTGGCATGCAAGGGGTGAATAGAGTCTTAGGGAGGCTGCGCATAAAGCAGCCAATAGAAGAGGGGCTGTGAGGAGTGTCCAATCAGGGCCATATAAAAGAGGGTCAGTAGCTGTATAGAGCTTGAGGAGGGAGGACTGTGCCTGAAGTAGGCAGCAACCCTGTAGCACCATGGACAGCTCAGTACAGACAGGAACTGGGGAGAGAAAGAGCTCCAGATGTGCTTCTGAGACTGAGGAGGGTGCTGTGGCCATGGGGAAGTGACCCAGGGGAAGGCAGCAATAGTAGAGGCACAGCAGGAGGCTGTGATCCACAGGGTTCCTGGGCTGGGACCCGGAGTAGTGGGCAGGCCTGGGTCTCCCCCACTTGTCACTGGGGAAGTGGCAAGACAATTGACTGCAGTCACCACTGGGGAAGTGGCCGGACTACTGAGGAACCAAACCTCCCCTGGAAGGGGGGAACATGGACAGTGACACAGTCGCAGGGCCGAGCCACGAAGAGGACACTGTGGTTCTGGAGCTGAGAGGAGCCGTAGGTGAGAGCAGCGATAGAATCCTGGCGTGCAGACCGTGGGCATGGGTATTGGTCTTGAATGTATCCCCAGAGTGACCAGGAGGAGGCACTGGACCAGCAGTGAGTGATGCACACTGTGACAGTGAAGTTATGAATTCCCTTGGTATGGTGTTACTAGAACATGTTTAACACCAGACAGCCTAGCCTAAGTAAAGGTGATAAACAGGTCTGTCTTAGACACAGGAATGTGGATTTACCTCAATTTACACATTAGCAGTAAACAAAGCCATAGAAATAAAGCAGAGGGTGTCATCCTGAGCCTGAACTCGAGAGACAGAAAATTAACATGGCTCCTGCACACAAGAGAGAGACACAGGAGACTGAAACTCCAGAAGGCCTTCCTGACTTGTAAGACAAAGGGCTTATCTACACTTGAAATGCTGCAGCACGTAGACACTACCTAAGTTCCCTGTAAGGCGTGCAGCTGCGCGGCAGTCTTAGCACCATGCAGGCGCTCAGGGAACCCGCCTGGGGACCTGCAGTGGCCGGGGGAGGGGCATCCTTCTCCCAGCCCTAACCTAGCCCAGCCTCCAACCTGCTGTGGCAAGAGCGCCCTTCCCCCAGCCCCAACCCAGCCACAGCCGGGGCGCCCCTCCCCCAACCCCAACCTAGCCCCAGCCTGGACCTGCCAGGGGGAGGGGTGCCTATCCTGTGGCCCCAACCATGAAGCTGATGTGGTGGGGAGAGGTGCCTCTCACCCCCCAGCTCAGATGCTGCTGCAGGGAGAGAGAGCTGGGGGGAGTCCTCTCTCCCTACTGTAGCCCCGAAGCACCCTCCTGCACCCCAAACCCCTCATCCTGTGACAGATTTTTGTTACCAATTTGCCTGAAGTGTTAGGTGATTAGGCTGAGCCCACAGGATCGTTAGAGGAGAAGATGAAGGAGCACACCAAAGGTTTAAATTTCAAAGCTTTATTAATAAAATAACAGCGGTGAGTGCTGGGAACGCTTCCATGTTACTCGGAGGAAGAAAGAAAGCGTTAGTGCCCCAGCCCTAACCCACTTTCATACTCACACATGCACGACCCGAGGCTGGCCAAGCCTGGGTGTAACGTAAGAAGAAGAGGGGGAAGGGTGGATGAGAGTTTTGTCCTGTGCACAGGCCGTCCAGGGTCCGCTGTTGATTTTTGATTTGCTTTAGCTTTTAGGAGGGTTTTAAGTTTTGGGGTTTTTTGGGGGCGTTTTGTTTAGGGACCTTTGTTTTTTGTGCTTTGTGTACCAGTTTAAACAGGCTTTTTGTGGCCTTCTTAGCATTTTCAAAACACACCTGCTTCAGGGACATGAGACAATTGTTTTTCCCCTTGCTGGCCTTCACCGTTTTCCTAATTCCCTGCAGTTTGGTTTAGCTTACTTCTCTTTTTTTACAGTTGGCTGGGGTTGGGTAAGATTCAGATACAGCTGCAGGCTTTTTGACTGCATAGAGTTTGTTTGAACGCAGTGACCTTGGACTGGAGCTGGCGTTTTATTTTCAGACTGAGCTGAGGCATTGCGTTAACCCGTTCTTGTTTTTCTTCCTCCCCCTTTGGCCTTTCGCAACCTGCAAAGGAATCTTCCACTCCACACTCACACCTTTAACCCTTCCCAAAATGCCTTGCGATGCTTGCAACAGCGTTAGCAACATACAATGCTGATCTGCCTTCCCAGGGGACCCTCTGAGGGAGGGAGCCACTGGGTTGTGACATTTTCCCCCTTGACATTTTGTTGTGAGGGGTCACCACTTAGGTTTTTATTTTCCCTTTGACATGGTGGCTAGGGTTACTGTTGGTTTTTTACATAAACAACAATATAGCACAAACAAAATTGTTTGGGCGGCAACAATTGCATACACTAGCCAGTAGTGGCTCCTGGCTTTATTAGTAACATAGCATAACACATCCCCCTGTTGGCATAGATTCCCCCTCCGGATGGCTGTGACAAAGGCAGCTTTTTTCAGATTAAACCTGTGCTGCAACACCGTAAAGGAGGAGGCATTTGTTTGGAATACAGTTAGTTGTTTTCAGTTGTGCGGCAAGGGCAGGAAAACATTGGGTGTAATTTATGAAAAATTAAACACAACATAATTAGAGATATTAACCATACTTTGCATAGCCGCAGGCCAATTCACCGAAAAATGTTGTGCCTGAGAGTGTAACAGCAAATCGAGGGGCACCATGGGGTAGGTGGTTTTCCAAACACACGCAGAGGTATTGGTAAACACATGAGCTTTAGTGAGGGCGTATCCCGATGCGTCCCCTTCCCAGCAGATGTGTTGACCCACCTCATGAAAGCGGTCTGGCACTGCCTATTTTTTACACATTATTTGAAGGGGCTTTATAGGCCACAATTGCCAGCCCTTTGCAATTTATATATGCAGATATGCAAGGTGGGTGAGATTTGCACTTGTGACCAGTTTTTAATTGTTTCAACTATTTGTTTTTTATGGCCTTTTGCTGAATATTTTAAATACTAGCTGCCGTATTGGCCCCATCCCACAAGGAACTTACTAGGGTTTGCCTTTTGGGGGGGGGACAACATTTGGGTAAGGAGGCCAAGTGCCTCCTCCCCCGGTACAATTGGGAAGGAAGGCTGGGATTTGGAAGTGTTTTAGAGGCAAATAAATGTTTAAAGCTTTTAAGGTGGTATTTAGGAGGATCCAGCATTGAGTGGCTGCCTTTTATTTGGTGGCTGGTAAAATTTGGGGAGACATGGAGGTGCTTTTCTAGGGCCATTTCCTGGAGACTGGGGGATTGTATTACAATGAAGGATTTTGCAGGCCTGAAGCAGCAAGAGTGGTTCTACCACTTTTGTTTGGGGTGTTTTGGGGCTTTTGCTATTACTGCCTGTCCTGTTAACAAAGCAAAAGGGAAAGAAAAAGAACAACGTAAATGCACCTATTGGGGAAACTGAGGCACATACAAAAACTTTTTAAGTTTTTAGTTGTCCCGTTACAGCCTTCCTGGTTTTCGTCGTGGATGTCGTTTGCCTGGTTTAGGAGGTTACAAGAACAATATTGCATCCAGGGATTAGGGACTGCTATTGCTTTCCAAAGGGCTTTTTATTTTGTTTTAGGCCACCACATGAGGAACAGGGTTTGTTCCTATGGAGTCCAGGGGAGGTTTGGGGCCACCCACCAGATATTTTGCTGTGGCCCTGCTATGTTTATCCAGACTATGAACTGTTTTTAAGGCACCTCCCCTCCAGCCTTCCACCACACTGTGGCTTGGGCCCCATTGGAAGCTTGAACCATGGAGAGCCTTTGGAGGTACTTTCCCTCCTCATAATTGTAATTATTCAGATCATTCCATGGCTAGATGGAAACCTGGATGGTCCAGGCAGGTGGCTGGTCCACAACCGAGGCCCACGATGCCATGACCAGAAACCTAGGGAGAAACATATATTTTGAGCTGATTGGCATGCGCCCATTTTAGTTTACAGGGTAGCTGAAGCTGGTACACTACCGGCGAGCTGCGAGTTACAAATGGGTACGGACCCACCCACTTGGCGTTTAGAGTGTGGGTCGCCTTCCCCAGCTTTTGCAACATTATCTTGCTTTTAATTTGCCATTCCTGGATGTCTTTACTGACAATTTCCTTACGCTTGGCCTTTTTTTATTTAAAGCGGCCTTTACGGCTTCGCGGGTTTACATAGCTTCTCCCTTAACTGGGCAAAGCTGAGACTTTTTTGGTTGTGGCAAACAGTAAATATGATTATTGGTAAACACAGTACTTACATTACATTTACATTTGTTTACTAGCAGGTTGCTAACACTTCCATCCTTTTAAAACGCTCAGGAATTAACACATACAAATTGCCCATTATACAGTACCATGGTTTTATTATTTAATTTATTTTACATAGAGGATTTTAGTGAAATGTTTTTACTATAGGGCTTTGGAGCAGGCAAGGACAAGCACTCCCACTTTGGAGGAGTCCACTCGGTACAACCTCTGGTGTTCAATAGCTTCCCTCCCTCCCCAGCCCACTGGCTCGAGGTTTGGGGTAGCCAGAAGGATTTTATGTGCCATATGAGGAGTGGGCTAACTTTTCATATTTTTGCTTTCAGAGCTTGTTGGTGTGCGTTTTTAACAACAATTTTTCCAATTAAAAGGTTTGGCCTTACTATACTAGAAACATACTGCATTTATTTGAATGGATAAATATTAAACAGTGATTTCTTGCTTTGCTTTAGCAAGTGTATTAAAACCTTAGTGTTTTTTGATATTACCCAAAACATTTTGTGTTTTAAGGTGGACAAAGCAAGTATTTGCATTTTAGTACATTTTATAGCTATAGCAATATGGTTTTTGTTTTTATTTGTTTTTGTATTAAGCTGTTCTGTAAATTTATTTTTAATTACCTCCAGGTTTACAATATTTATAATTCCTGCTTCAAAACCAATTTTTTTTAATATGGTGTTTGCTACCTGAGGATGTTTTTTTGCAGCATTTGATACACAACAGTGCTAGCAACAAGACAAACAACACAAGACATAACATAGAACACAAAACACAATTTCTATTGTGACAGGAGATTTATGGTATTTTGTGTTGCTTTTTAGCTGGTATTAGCTTTTTCTGATTTTTTGAAAGACAAAAAGAACATGTTTTTACCCCTTTGGGGGTGGCAGATTTTTGCTTAAAATATATATATTTTTATAAATACCCTTGCTGATTGCAGGCAAGAGAGGAATTACCCCCATATTTTCCTGTGTTTGTTTTATAGGCAGGCCAGGTTTTAATGGCTTTTACCTTTATTAGTTAGGTAATTTGCATTAATACAGACGCTTTTTGGCTTGCTTTTAGATTTAAAGCCACTAGCAGCTTAGAGACTTTGTTTTAAAAGGGACACAATTAACTTTTACCAGAGTTCTGATTACCTTTAACTTTTAACTCCTGCTTCCAAAACACACAGTGATTTGGAAAAGGAAAACACAACCTATTGTGGCTCACTTTGGAGCCCTTATAAGATTTTAATTAAGTAGCATGGTAGGTTTGCATTTTTTTTACCCCTTCTACAATATACACTGCACATGTCCGGGGAAAATGCACATTCCTTCTACACTGCTCTGTTTTTACATAGCTGTATATAGATTACATTTCCTTTATACATTTGGGGCAGTTAAATTTTAATAGACCCCCCCCCCCCCTTTTTTTTTTAGCATATTTGACTACTGAATTGTCCATAGTCAAAATCAAATGATTTTAATTAGATAGTTTGGGTTTATTTTTATTTTTACAGACATTCCTTTGGAAAAGGGCCCATTTTTCCTTCAGAATGGCTGCAAAGAAACCAAGAATTCTCTTTTTATAACACTTTTCCTTTTTAACATTTTTACGAGGTTTAACTGCTTAATTCCCTCCAGGCTCTGCAGAATTAACTTCTCACTCTTTTTTCTTAAATTACTTCCTTCTCTCCCAAAATGACACCTTCATCAACTCAGAGTTCACCATTCCAAGTACTACAGTATTTCAGGAATCTGCAACTTGTTTTGGGCGTAGGCTTGGATTGCCACCTGGTTAGTGATTTGCGCTTTTAGTTGCTGTCTCTTCCCCCCGTTGGCGGCCCTGCCAGTAGGGTCCGTACAGGCAGAGCCGCCAACAGGGGAGGCAAAAGGGGCAGGGACATTAAAGTGCTGCCGCAGCAGCGCTTTAAGGATGGTCCTTTGCCACGGCAGTGCTTTAATGTTGCTGCGCCCCCACCCCCAGTCGGCGGGGCCGCCAACGGGGGGTGGTGGTGCAGCAATGTTAAAGCGCTGCTGTGGCAAAGGACCCTGCAGCGCTTTAACCCCTGCCCCTTTTGCTCCCCCCGGCCGCTGATGGGGGGGGCAAAGGGAGCAGCTGCCCTGGGGCTGGCGATTTAAAAGGGCAGCAGTGGTGTCTGGAGCTCCGGGCCCTTTAAATCAGCACGGGAGCCCCAGGTGGCGCGGGCCAAGGGCTGGCTGGGGGATGCTGACCCCCAGCCCTGCCCCTTCCACCCAAGGCCCCGCCCCTTCCGGGGGCCAGAGCCACCCCCCCGTACCAGTAAGTGGCCTCAGTTACTTTCACCCCTAGCCCTAACCCACTTTCATACTCACACACGCATGACCCGGGGCTGGCCAAGGCTGCGTGTAACGTAAGAAGAAGAGGGGGAAGGGTGGACGAGAGTTTTGTCCTGTGCACAGGCCATCCAGGGTCCGCTGTTGATCTCCAATTTACTTCAGCACTTAGGAGGGTTTTAAGTCCTGGGGTCTTTGGGGGGCGTTTTGTTCAGAGACCTCTGTCCCCCGTGCTCTTTGTACCAGTCCAAACCAGCTTTCTGTGGCCTCCTTAGCGTTCCCAAAACACACCGGCTTCAGGGACGTGAGATGGTTGTTTTTCCCCTCGCTGGCCTTCACCGTTTTCCTAATCCCCTGAAGTCTGGTTTAGCTTACATCTCTTTTTTTACAGTTGGCTGGGGTTGGGTAAGATCCAGATACAGCTGCAGGCTTCTTGGCTGCATAGAGTCTGTTCGAGCGCAGTGACCTTGGACAGGAGCCGGCGTCTTATCTTCAGATTGAGCTGAGGCGTTGCGTTAACCCATTCCATTTTCCCTTCCTCCCCCTTCGGCCTTTTGTAACCTGCAAAGGAATCTTCCACTCCACACTCACACCTTTAACCCTTCCCAAAATGCCTTGCGATGCTTGCAACAGCTTTAGCAACATACAATGCTGATCTGCCTCCCCAGGGGACCCCCTGAGGGAGGGGGCCACTGGGTTGTGACAATCCCTGGCCCCACCCCAGAGCCTGCACCCCAAGATGGAGCCCTCACACCCCTGCACTCCAACCCTCTGCCCCAGCCTTGAGGCCCCTCCCACACTCCGAACTTGTTGGCCCCACCCCCACCACACGAATTTTGTTATGTGCACCAATATGAAGGTGATGTGTCACACATCACCTCCATATTGGTGCACATAATAAAATTCATTCCGCACATGGGTGGGAAAAATTAGAGGGGTTCTCCCATCGGCGTAGGTGACCCACTTCCCCGAGAGGCAGTAGCTAGGTCGACAGAAGAATTTTCCCATCGGCCTAGCGCTGTCTATACTAGGAGCTTGGTTGGCTTAACCATATCGCTCAGAGGTATGGATTTTTCACACCCGGAGTGAAATAGCTATGCCAATGGAAGAACTGGTCAGAACTGAGGTGAATTTGCAGAGATATGCATGGGGAAGCTTGCATAGCTCCTGCCTGCATGCTCTGGCTCTAGCCAGAGATATTAGACCCTCAAAACCACATCCAAAAATTTGAAAATAAGACCCTTAATTTGTATACTTTAAGTTTGCACTGAGGGGAATGAAGCAGAGAAAAGAACCCCCTTTGGAAATTTGCCCATGGGTAAAGTAACACCATTGCCATTGCAAAGGAAAAGAAAGTGAGTGTGAACCAGCCATGCTCAAGTTCATGCAGAGGGTGCTGAACATTTCCAGTGCTGAAATCTTACCTAGTGGAGACCATTCAGTATTTCATGCTGATATTTTTCTCAAGTTGGCTTAAACTGGCATCCCACCTTGAAAGCAGAAAAATATTAAACCTGACACTTGCCTTTTATTGTCAATTCCGAATGGCTGCGGGGATATGTGTGTGGCTTTCTTGTCGCTTTTGGGTTTCCATTTAAACGTCCGTTCACTTTACTCCCAAAACCTTTGCTGGCCCTCAAGTGACTCCTGCACTCGGGCTCTTTAATCAGAGAGGCAAGCAGTAGCGAATGGCCTCTTTCGATGCATGCAGGACTTGTTCTGCAGAGTCTCCAGGGCTTCTGCTGCTGCCAATGAGATTTCCTGGAGGGCTGTTAATGACAATTAAAAAGCTATTTTGTAAACCCAGTGTTGATTTTCAAACAGTTACCTGGCATGCACCCCCACAACTCAGTGTTAAGAATAGCAGGGTGATGAGCTGTCACTTTAATAACCTGGGGCAAGGGCTGGTTTGCTGATGCCCAGACCACAGCTGTGGGAATGTCCCACTTGTGTCCCCTTGCTGGGAACATCAACTAGATAAGCTGCTTTGAACTTTTGGGTGCTCATGAAAGCGAGGAGCAAACATTGCTGGCTAGTATCAGGCATAATATAAACAAGCACTGGACAAGCTTCCCTCACTCCCTCTGCCAATATTCCTCAGTCCTGGCCTGCAGCATCCTCTGCTAGTCCAGTCCATGGCAAGACATAAATGACAGACTTTTAACATGATTCATTCATCTTCCTTTCTGCATTCTCCATGGATAGATCAAGTGACAGAACTGCAGTTATCACTGTTCGCTAGCCTTCATTGCTCCCTGACCTTTCCCTTCAGCTTGAACCCTGATTATTGGCATCTCATGAGTAGGCACTGCAAATCTTCCTGAAGAGGCTGCTGGTTTCCTGATGTGAACAAATGTGCATGAGTTAGGAACTAAGCTGAGGTCACCAAGCTCATTTGACTCTCCCCCGATGTGAATATTAACCTAGGTCTCCACATGGTTCGGTTGCATTAGCCCAATGAATCAAGACAGCTCTCGACAACTACTGTCAATGAACTCCTCTTCCTTCCCACTTGCCAGGGTTTTAAGTGCAAGGGTAAGGAGACATAGGGCATTCTCCCTGCTTAGGAAAAGAAAGTGAAGCTAAATAGTTCGGGCTAAATCTTAGTCCCACTGAAGTCAATGGAAAAATTCAAACAATGGAATCAAATTTAGCCCCGGGCATCTGACTTTAAATGAGTTGTGGGTGCTCGGCGCTTCTGAAAATCAGGGCTCTCACATCTGCACTAGGGCGAAAGGATGATTGAGCACCATCTCTTCTGCTTATGTGAGGCCTTCTTAAGAATTCTTTGTGTTTAAACTACGGGTGGGTGAACTAAGATCCTCCTTCCCCCCCCCCCCCTTCTCAAATTGTCACCTTTCCCTCAAACCTTGAGTTGGTTGGAAAAAAAGGGGTGCAGGGAATTCTAAAAAAAAAATAAAGTTGTTTTCATTTCACAAGGTTCGAAGCGAACCTATTCTTCAGTCTTCTGAAATTTTTCACAAGCCTTTTTTTTCTTGAAATTTTCATCACAAATGTTCTAGAAATCATTATTTTACTTTTTGGTTTACAAAAATCAAAATGTTGTTTACTGAAACCCCGATTCCTTTGTAAACAAAAATCTTCTGATGATATTTTCAATAAAAAATTAAAGTGAAAATGTCAAAAATAATTTCTTTAAATACCCTAAAAACTTCTAAGTCAACTTTTTGTGGGAAAAAAATTGTTTCCTTTGTAAAAAAGGGCCATTACTTCAACAACAACAGCAAAATTTTGTCTGAAAAACGTAGATCAACTCTACTCCAACAGAATGTTTTTGCAGGTTCAAAAGAGTTCTGTTCGTTGCATTTAAAAAAAAAATTGAGGGCAGCCAGCACTTTTTGACTGTGAGTATGCACGCCACAGCCTTAATGACTGACCAAAGCCTACAATGCCCATCCCAGCAAAACAGTCAGATATGAGCCACTTCTCTGACCTCAATTTTACAAATAAGTTAACAGAGAGGTTGAACAAGATCACTTCAGGCTGAGCTGAGACTAGAAGGCAGGTCCTTAAGTGGTAGACACAAGTCTTAACCACTCAGACACACACTGCCTTTTGGATTATGTATGATGTGGTTATCCTATCTATAACCACCACACCACATTCCCCTCCCAAAGCCAAGGACAGAAGTCAGGATTGCTGATCTTCAGTATCCTTCAGCTGTCTAACAAATAATTATATAACTCACTGTCAAAGAGAGCATCAAGTCTCCATCTACTGGCTGTTCCACAGAGAAGATGACAATTTCTCCCAAACCTCAAGAGACAGAGGTCTGTATGGGGGACCTGAAGGTATTCAAAATCTTGTGAGAAAACATGCTTTCTTATGAAATTCCTTTTCAATTACAAGTGCCCTGGAGATTTTCATTTCAGGGAAAGATAGAGACTTGATTCTGTGAGCTGAACTTTGTTTACCTACTGTTACTATTAAACATTTATGTTGCAGTAACACCTAGAGATATTATCCAGGTTGGGGGCCCCATTGTGTGGGGCATTATACAGATCTATAATACATGACAGTCCCTGTCCCAAAGGGCTTACAACCTAACAGATAAGTCCTGACAGTTGGTTTTTTGTTTCTCATATGAGTAGGTCGGGATGGGAGAGAGAACAGAAATATGATGTTTGAGCATGGATTAGTGTTTTTATTTTTTTTTAAAGGAGCCTTGTCAACTCAGATTTGGATCAAACTTAAAAATGATTTCAGTGATGTTTTCATAAAATGTATGGCCAATACAAAAATAACAATAGATCATAGTTCAAATCCTTCTGAAGACTCTATTGGGCATTGTTGTGTCCTTGCTCTCTACGTAACTTTAAGAATAATGGGAAGCCACACAGGCACAGCTGGATTCCAAATAAGTGTGTTTATTAATTATGTATAAATATATAAGGTCTAGGTATTGATGTACACTGCTTCTTGGGCAGGGTTCTAGTGGCTTCTGCCATAGAAGACAGGGAGGTGGACTAGAGGGGCTATTTAAAGGGCTATTAGCCAATTCCCATACACTACATATTCCTCCCTCTTTAACATGAAAGGGAATACAAAATATTATAAATGTATTAGTATCATAACAACTATGAATAATACACAACATGTTACAAATTAAGTCTGAGAGGTGGTTTACTACTTCTTTCAGGATAACATCTCATAGGCATCACAACCGCATCTGGAACTGACTGGTTTTTTGCTCTAAGATTTCAGAGCGCACATCAAGAACACTGAGTTCCCTACAAAAGTCCTCAAATGAATCTGTAAGCATCACCTTTTTCAATTCTGTGTAACTGTGTTGGTGAGCCTTTTCTAAGGGCTTGTCTACACTTAAAATGCCACAGCTGTGCTGCTGTAGTGCTTCAGTGTAGACACTACCTACGCAGATGGGAGGGGTTCTGCCGTCAGTGTAGGTAATTCACCTCCCTGAGAGGCAGTAGCCAGGCTGATGGAAGAATTCTTCTGTCAACCTAGCACTGTCTACATGGAGACTTAGATTGGCTTAACTAGCCAACTCAGGCATCTGGATTTTTTTACACCCCGGATCATTGTAGTTAAACTGACCTAATTTTCTACTGTAGACCAGGTCAGTCTAGACATGACATCACATTCACACTGAGCAGTAGGGGAGGATTAAAAAATTTGCTGCCCCTAAGCCCTGAAAAAATTGCCGCCCCCCCGCCAGCTCACCTCCGCTCCCCCGCGGCAAGCCTGGGAGGGGGGGGGGGGAAGGGGACTTGCGGCGCGCTCGGGGGATGGCGGCAGTGGAGCGGAGGTGAGCTGGGGTGGGGAGCGATTCCCTGGCCCCCCTGGGGTACTCCCCACGCCCGCCGGCCCCAGCTCACCTCCGCTCCGCCTCCTCCTCTGAGCGCGCCGCTACTCGCTTCTCCTCCCTCCCTCCCAGCGCTTTCGCACAGCAAGCCTGGGAGGGAGGTGGAAGGAGGGAACTGTGGCGCGCCCGGGGGAGGAGGCGGGCCGGGGATTTGGGGAAGGGGCGGAGTTGGGGTGGGGGGGAGGGAGCGAGCAAATTTGCTGCCCCCGCAATTTTGCTGCCCTAGGCCTAGGCCTTGTTGGCCTAGGTGATAATACACCGCTGCTGAGCAGAATACACTTCTTCCACCAGAACTGCTGTCTTTTTTGCAGTCTTAACTTCTGGAGCTCTCTCTTGCAGTTCTAAGTCCACCTCTATTGTCTTCAGCTCCTTGTTCTTTTCTACCAACTTACCTTGAAGCTTTTTATTGTGGGTCCTTAGAGTGTCCAATTCGTCTAAAAAGAATGCAATACTCTTCTCTTCATCTAGGTCTTCAGTATCCCTATAAGAGGTTTTAAAGTCAGAGAGCATTCAGCCACCTTGTTTTTCTGCAATACTTGATTCTTCAGCAGTATAATGGGCAATAACATGATCTAAACACACTTTTTGGACACTAACAGTCTGAATGCTTTGTGGACTGGTTGGTGGCAAATCTTACAATTTCACTGCTTCAGCAGTTGCCTGGATGACCAATTCATGGTTTTGTTGCAAGCTTTTGGAAGAACTTTGAAAAACCTGATATTTGGGGCAAAAGTTTTTTTCTGTGTGGTCTTTTGTTCCAGATCTCGCTCAGCCATTCTCTATCAAGTAATGCATGACCCACTCACTTCACAACTTAGAGCAGGGGTCAGCAACCTTTTAGAAGTGGTGTGCCGAGTCTTCATTTATTCACTCTAATTTAAGGTTTCGCGTGCCAGTAATACATGTTAACGTTTTTAGAAGGTCTCATTCTATGTCTATAATATATAACTAAACTATTGTTGTATGTAAAGTAAATAAGGTTTTTAAAATGTTTAAGAAGCTTCATTTAAAATTAAATTAAAATGCAGAGCCCCCCGGACCGGTGGCCAGGACCTGGGCAGTGTGACTGCCACTGAAAATCAGCTTGCGTGCTGCCTTCGGCACGCGTGCCATAGGTTGCCTACCCCTGACTTAGAGGTTTAACATATGCTGTTTACATATGCTGTTGGCTTTACTGTAAAAATCCCCATAGGAGCAAGTTTTCCCTGTATATGTTTTTTTAGAAGCACTGAGATTTTCTGCAACTTCACCTTTTTAAGTACTCTCTGATAATCCTGCTGTGAAATTACAGAAACAGCAGACCCTCTCAAGCTCCATTTTATGTCTCACTTCTGCCACTTGCAAAGGAATCCAAGTAATACTTTGTTTATTTCTTGTTAATTAAACAGTTGTAAAGATGCTACAGCATTCTCAGAGGAGTCGATGTTGTCATCTGGAAGTTGATAAATCTGAAAATCTGCTGGTTTTGGCCTTAGAAAGTGATGGTTTTGCTTTTTGGACTGACCTGCACATTTTATGTGTGTGTCCTAATTTATTACAGTTTCTACAGGGTTTGTCTAGGAACCTACAATCATTTGCATTGAGAGACTGTTTCCCACAATGAAATCACACAGTGTTTGAGTGTTTGCCAAGTTGTGCTTCTGCCTTGACTCCTTCCCCGCCAGTGTATTTGTTGCACAGATTTCATGATGCTGTTACAACTCTCTGGATCTGTCATAGCGGTCTTCATTGAAACACTAATTGCTAGTGCACATTTGAGGGTCAAATGAGCCTCAGTCAATAACCATTTTTGGGTTGCTTCATTCTGCATACCACACACTAACCAGTCCCTTAGTGAATCATGTAAACTGTCTCCAAATTGGCAAAGCTCTGTTAATGTTCTTAATCCAGCCACATATTCAGTATTTTTTTCTTCTTCTTGAGTTTCTCTATAAAAGTGGAGACATTCTGCAATCACCAGTGGTTTTGGGGAGAGGTGATTTTTCTAGAATTTCCACTATCTCAGCAAAAGTTTTGTCTGCTGATTTAATAGTTATTCGGCTGTGCAGCAAGTTACAGGTTTTTGCACCCATTACCCTCAGTAAATTTGCCATCTTTTTCTCATCGCTCATATCATTAGCTACCGCATACTGTTCCAGTCGTTTGTGATGAGTTGCCCAGTCCTCGACTGAGCTATCAAACAAGTCCATTTTCCTCACACAGTCAGCCAGACATTATTAACACTTTTTCTATCTACAGGAGTAGGCTTCCCACAGTCCCAGTGCTGCAGGCTGCAGTTTTAGTCTCACTTTCCTTAATCTTCTATTCCATTATATTCCTGGATTAGGATCCCATGCTCATAGCTAATGGTTGTGTTTTTGATGTCTATACAACATTAAGAATATGGGGAAACCACATGGGCACAGCTGAATTCCTAATAACTGTGTTTATTAACTATGTACCAATATACAAGGCGTAGTTACCTGTGCGCACTGCTTCTCTGGTAGAGTTCTGATGGCTTGTGTCATAAAGGGCAGGGAGTCCACTAGAGGGCTCCCAAACTATTTAAAGGGATATTATCCAATTGCTAGACACTACAGGTACCCTTGCAGTTGCATGATACAGAATTAGTTTTTCCAGTTTTCCATTAAAAAGAACCTGATTGATTTAATTCACACAGTGAGAAAACATTCTTTCAAAAAGGTTTTATAGTTAGAATATTTATACTCTGTCAGTTATGGACCGACATGCAACAAAATACACATCCCCCATGTTGGTGGCAGGTCTCCCACACTGGCAAGTTTGAAAGTTGAGTGTTATGACAATTATAGGCATGGGGAGGTGGGGGGTGGCAGCCACCAGTGGAGACTCCCGACATAGATAGTCACTATTGGTGCCAGCAGAGCCTGCCTCTGCTTGAATCCGGGGGGAAGCTGAACCCCTGCATGTCACAGCTGCTTATCTCACCTACATGGATTGCAGCAGTGCAGCTCTACCAATGGCTGCCCACTCTTGCCTGAAATCCGCGCAAATCACCACTTATGCGACAGCAGCCATAATGACCAACAGACCAGAAAGTGAACCAGGGATCTCCACAGCTCGACCCCGGAGTCTCTACATCTTGAGATAAAGGAGTAGGCTCTATAGCTGGGGGCTGTTTCAGACACATCCTCTGTGGATCAGGCACAGAGGGGGATGCATCACTCACACTGACCCGTGAGTTACATAGATAGAACTGTAAATAAGATGTTCTCTTGGGTAAACCTAGGGGAGGAGGGAGAGTGGGTGTTTGTGGAAAATCAGAAAAGCCACTTTCACTCAAAGCCCCACACTTGTGAATGCTGAAGAGCCTGCATCCCTGGATAGTCTGAGGTGCTGAATTATCAGACTTAGCTGGATTCTGAGAGGTTTTATACTTACTTTTAAATGTGTTGTTGCAGTGGAATGATGTAAGAGCAACAATGAACTTCCTGAAAAGTACGGTGACCATACATCCCGTTTTGGCCAGGACAGTCCCTTTTTTAAGCCCTGTCCCGGCCGTCCTGACTCTTTTGGCAAAACTGGGCATTTGTCACGTAAATTGCTCTTGCCAACTGATCATCCGTTGGCAAGAGCAAACAGGACGAATGCAGTCTTGCCAAGAATGTGGGGTGTGACCACTAGCGAGGCGTGGAGGAACATGCGAGGGGAAGGGGGATGAGCGGCAATGCCAGCCCCGTGTGGGTGGGTGGCAGAGGAGGGCCTCGGGCTGGCCCCATGTGCAGGAGGGGAGAGGGAGGTCTCAGATTGGGCCCATGGGGGCAGGCTGCAGGGGGGCTAGGGACAGACAAGCATGCGAGGAGAAGAGGGGGGCCTTGGGCCGGCCCCATATGGGGCAGGAGGCAGGGGGGCTCAGGGTTCTCCGGAGGTGAGGGGCCTCAGGCCAGCTCTCTGTAGTGCCCCTTTTTCCCTTTGGGAAAAAATGGTCACCCTACTGAAAAGCCTCAATATATGTAAATTCTTGTCATCCGGTTCCAGCCCTGCATGTAGAAGGATAAAGGGGTGTTGTCTAAAATAGCAAGGCATATTGAAATCAAAAGAAACAGGAAAGAATTACGAATGAAACATTATTAATAACAGAGCATTGAGTAGCTAAACGCAAAATCTAAACAAAGATAAAATCCAGCTCTTCTCTCTTGCTCAGAGTCAAGTAGCAGTAAAAATGTAAACATAAAGAAAATGGCTCAATAGCCTTAGTATAATTAAGTTAAACTTTAATAGACAGCAGGGTTAAATCTGGCCCACAATCTATGAGTATCAGAGCTGATTAACCCTGAGAAATTCATAACTTCATTTTCAATAGAGCTTGCTCGCAATTTTTCATCCAAAAATTTTTTTTTAATGAAAATGGTATTTCAAGTAAAACAATTTTTTTTGCACAAAAATTTCATTTTGGTTGAAATTTTTGGTTTCTCAGTAAAAAACAAAACGAAAGCAAACAAAAAATCCTAGAAACCAAAACCTGGAAACTTTTCAGTAAAAATGTCCACATTTTGGTAAAAATGCTCAATTTTTGATTTTTGAAAACTGAAAACTTTTACCAAAATACTTTTTTTTACTTTTACTGTTTTCAGTAATTAAATGTTTCATTTTTTATTTTAATTGAAAAACCAGATACATTTTCATGAGACATTTACAACAAATAAAAATAAATTCCAGTGAAAAATTGGCATTTTCCAACCAGTTCTAATTTTTAAACTTCCAAAGCTCTGATTAAGAATGGCTTTGTGAGAAATGGCCTGGTTGGCTAGCAGCTGTGGTGTGGTGTAGTTTTTATTTATATATTTATTTATAATGAGGGCAGGCCCACCATGCAAACATACCCTCTGCTCAGTTTGTATAATGAAAGATGCATGAACTAGAAACCTATTCAAACTGACTTTCACTCAGAATCCTTTTGTAATCTAAATTTGAGAATACAGTCTATTCTCCCATGGATCTGCTAGAGCAACCTCTACTAAATTAAGTGGGAGTTACATTTGCATACAGAGGAGAGAATTGATAGACCCCCTAGTAAACAGAAGTCTGTGTTGGAAGATTTAATTCAGGATGGATGATTTTTCTAGTCAGCAGGCTTCTTCAGTAGACTCAGCAAGCTGCTTCAGCAGTTCTCCCATGACTCTGAGGCCATGTATAGACTAGAAATAAGGTTGTGCTTACAAATGGGTTAGTTGGTTCATGGTGGATGCTAGGAGGGAGCCTCGGTTTGAAAATGACCTGCTCAAACATTTTTAAAGGTGTTAAACCCTGTTTACCTTAGTGTTTAAAACATTTTTACTGATGCTTGACTCTCAGCAAGAGAGAGGAATTGTTGGATATTTTCTTTATTTAGATTTTGCATTTAGCAACTCAATGCTCTATTATTAATGTTTCCCATTTCTTTTTATGTCAACAAGCCTTGATATTTTAAATAACAACTTTTTGAACGTGGCTTTCCTAGTCTTGTCAGGGCGTCAGTTGTCATCTACTAGTGCTATCCTTGAACTGGCTGGCAGCTGGGATAGTTGAAGTTGAATCTAGACTAAGGTTCTTTTTCAGACATGTAGAGGAAGACAGGAGCGAGGAAGGGGAAGACACAGAACAAGGATTGGGAGGTGACATGGCAAGAAAGAGGAAGGAAGGGTGGGGGGAGCTTTTTATGGATTTATTTGCTTGTGTCTTGCTGCAGACCATCCATTATTCTCTGCATTACAAAGTGCTCTTAACATTTTTGAAGGAAAAGTAATTACCCAGTCACAGCAGCACAATCTGGAAAAGAAGCCGTTCGATTTAGAGCACTTTCTGTTCAAAATTAAGTTAGAAACAGGCATATCAAGACGGTTGAGTGACTGAACATCTCAGTGTAATACATACATGTGTGTGTGTGAATTTGTTATGTATGGCTGGCATTATTCTCAGCCTCTGTGAAACCAATGGCCTACTTTTTTTTTTTTTAAATGCAAATTAAATTTCACTAACATTTTGAATTTTTAGGATAGTTTCTTAAGATCAGTCACTAAGCTACGTAGCCAGCCAGGTCTCAAAAACGGAGAAAAGTCCTGCATACTGAGGGAAATGATAGATCCAAACCAGCATGGAACATCATTTTTTAAACCAGCAGATGCCTTAATGTAATACAAACAAGCCTCAGTAGCATTGAAATACTTCTTACACACCTGCTTTCATCAGGATGTGACAGACGACTAACAGGAGACACATATATAAAGAAGGAAACTAAATGGATATATCACTAGCTTCTACGCATGTGTATGTGTGTCCAGCTTTATGTATCATGCATTCATGTGTCTGTGTAACTATCAGTCTACATATTTGGACTCAGACTGGTACAAAATTGTACCCTACAATGATTTCTCGTCTCTCCAGTTTTCGGTGGTGATTGGAGGGTTTGAGAGGAGAAAGATGGCATCCTTTAAAACAAAACATCCCCCCCCCCCCAAAAAAAAACAAACTGGGACTTGTTTTTGAAATGGAAATGAACCTTGCTGCAGGTGGAGACTGAGCTCCCTAGCTCGGAATGTTCTACATAGAAAACAGAGCTCTTCACACTGGATGTTGTTGTGTGCCAGCAGGATAGAGTTCTGATGTATTTCAAGGTTGTCATTTGACTTTAATGCAGTTTTATTTTGAAATGTTTTGCTTTTGTGTTTTCCTGGGGATGTTTCTTTCAAGGTTGCAGGGGTCCTCTTATATCCTGGCTGGAAGCCCGAGAATTGCTCCCATTTTAACCGAACTCACTCACTGATCCCCACAATTCAGCCAGTATTGTTGCAGAGAATAAGTGGATGGTAGGCAGGATTTTCAAAAGTCCTTAAGGGAAAGTCAGTGGACTTGTGCTCCTAAATTGACAATCTCCCCCTGAATTCACATCCAAGTCTTCGATTAAGCAAAGAATGTAAGAACGCATTTAATAGAGTTGGTTGAAATTTTATTGATGGTGAGGTTTTGTTGTTGAAAAATAGGATTTCATCTAAAATGGCCTTTAAAAAAACCCAAAACCTGTTTGACAAAATGTTTTATCTTTAAGAAATTCTGAACAATTTTTGTCAGTATTTTTGAAAAAAAATGTTTTGCAATTGTTGGAAAATTTAGGCATGCAAGTCACTTTCTCTTGGGCTCTTTTTTGTTTTTTTTTACTCATTTTCTTTTTTTCTACTGAATAAATGGGAGGAGGGAGCAAATGGACGGGGAGGAGTAAAAGAATATGAAAAAGTGGGCATTTTCCTAAAATTTCAAAAGATTCCAAAAATATAGAAAAAAATTGATTTTTGAATATTTTATTAAAAACAGAAATATTTGTTTCAACCTTAGTCCATAAGCAGCCTCTGTAACTTCCATGGGACCACACATGGAGTACGGTACTACTGACCATGAGTGAAGGTAGCAACACTGGACTACCATGGAAGTGGATGCAAGATGGTAGTTGTGGGGAATAAGAGCTGATGTTTGGATTGGAGTCTAGTTAAGTAAAGTATTTGCCATTATATTATATGCATCAGTTTATACTTTCTTCAAACCCCTGGAGGCTGCATGAATCCACCATTCTTTGTAATGACTATTGAGCTTTCCAAAGTGGATTAGATGCAGAACAATATTTCAGGCCTGTTTTGATCATTTTGTTTAGTTTGGAGGCTTGCAAACTACTTAAATCTTCTCCCAAATGTTTAAGCTGTAGCTGTTTGATGAAGCAGTTAGTGCTTTGTGCAAAAGATTTGCATGGGAAATGGCTAAGAACTCAATAAAAATGTTTTGGTTTAAAAAAAAAAATCCCCCGAAACATAGTGTAGAAATATTTACTTATCACATGAAGGGGAAAATGAAAATAATTTCACAACTGAAAGCTGCCAAGTCTAGTTGATTTTGCTCAGTGTTCTTTTTGGAGGGTCTGTCCCAAGAACTTACTACATGGTAGTGGTGATGAGAGTGATTTCCCCACTATATCTGCCCTACTGTCCAAGCTGGAGAGCAAACAAGCGGAGCACTTGTTGTTATGTTACTCTGCATGTGTTGAACTCCTTAATGCTTCAGGTAATGGGTGACTCCAGGTGATGTGTTGAGTCCGCCTTTAGAAGCCTTTAGAAGCTTTTAAGAGTGTGTATTGCGAACTATAAAAATCAGGGTTGTTGCGCATTGGTATAGAAGTGTATTTAGCAGAGCTGCATGGGGAGCCAAGATTGGAATGACAGTTCAGCATTGAGTTTTGAGGCTCCTTGGCTGACCCCTCTAGGCCCTCAGGCCTGGAATAGTGGGGGGCGCTGCAGAGCAGGATTGAAGTGTAACAGCAAAGCTGCATGACGGCGCAAGGGTGGAATAGCAGCGGGTGCCACGGATCAGGAGTGAGGGGCGTTGGCAGCGGAAGGAAAGCTTGAACAGTATCTCCCTGCCCTCTGACAGGGTCTTGTCAGCGCTGACAGTCCGCCTGTTTCATAAGCATCTAATTAATCCCACTATTAAAATTAAACTCAAATCAAACTACAACTGCTAAAGAATCCAAAGCATGTTCTTATTCCCCCGTACGTGCGTCTGTCTCTTGTCTCTGCTGGAAATGCTCCTTAACCAGCTTTCTGTGTGCAGACAGATGGGAAGTGACTGAATCCAGTGATCTCCTTTCCCTCTGGTGCCTCGACTGCTCTAGATTGTGACACATGGAGGAGCCCACCGGTGGGGCTTACATGACAATTTCAGTTTAAGGAATGAGGCCACGTATGTTTCTGGCAGTTGTATAATTAGTGCAGTTTCTCAGCAGATGAGCCATTGTTACTTGTGCTTTTTATAGTGAGAGCTAAGGAAGTGAGACATGACAGACGTATTTTAGCAGATGCCAACTTTATGTATATAGATATAGGGATAGATCTTCGGCTGCTCCCGAAAGGGCAGGGAGGGGGTACCATTGAGGTCAGCCCAGTGCAGTGCCATGAAGGAGACTGAAGGTAGATCTACACTGCAATGAGAGGTGTTATTTGCAGCTTGTGTACACATACCTGAGCTAGTTTTAATTTAGCTAGCATGGCTAAAAATAGCACAGAAGACTCTTCAGCGTGGGCTAGGAATGGGAGTTATGTAGCCAGGGTTCCAGGTGGGCTTGTACAGCCTACGCCACCATGTGTTCACTGCAATTTTCAGTGAGCTAGTTAGATTAAAGCTAGTCTGGGTATGCCAAGCCAACTGATTGTCATTCCCTCAGCTTGGAAATGCTTTAGGGTCTGGCCCTTGAGTCCCATGCTTTGCATTTAGATATGCCCTAGAAGGTGACACTTGATTCCCTGTTCCTGAATTTGGGGATGCCCTGGAGGCTGGCCCAGCACTCTAATAGGTATTATGCCATACAGCCATGTGGAAACCTTGAGCCTGATTGATGGTCTCTCACTTACTGAGCAGCAGTGGTTGGCTACATACCTCTTACTGCGCCTCAGCTGAGCTACAACACATATTTCAGAGCCAAATTCATTTCTTTTTCAACCCAAACTTTTGTTCCTCTAACTTATTGACATCAAAAATACAAAACTCTTAGAACTGAAGTTAGAGCAAATGTGAGAAATGGTAAAGAAAAGAATGTGAATCATTAAAAAATTTCTTCCTGTATTATTCTCTCCCCCCCGTGCCTGTAGCCTTTTGCCAGAGTCCTAGGTGGGTCTCACCTCTGCCCAGCAGGAGAGAAAAGAGGTACTGAGAACAAAAGCAAGGAGATGGGGGGGGGGGGGGGAATTGCCATTATTGGAGAAATTCCATGAATTACTAGAACTGCACCTATTGCTATCAATGCTTTACTTTCACCTCTGCGAATGGGTTTGATACCTGCTTCAAAGCCTGTGTGAGCTGAGTTCAGATGGAGGTCAGCCCATCTCCTAGAAGAATGGAGTGAGTACAGTGGAATGGAATGTGAGGTGCATTGGCATATGGAGAATGGATGGGCAGTTCACCCCTAGAGGGTAGTACTTTAGTGGTTATCCCTTGACTCAGTGGTGTAGCATCTGTAAAGTGCTTTGCGCCCCCAGAAAGATGCCAAATGCTAAAAAGATGCATGTGGCATTTCCTTCTGGGAGGGTGAAAATGAAGGAAACAAGTTTTAAAGGGAACTGCCTCAAAGTAAAAATCAACAGATGTGTGGATAAGTCTTAATGCCTTCACCCCACCCCAAATTGACATAATTGTTTCAATTTAAGGCTAAAGTCTAGCTCATGCTAGCACAAACTCCTATCTCCCAACCAAGTCCTTGGGAGGAACTGCAGGCCCACGAGTAAAGTTTAGCTACAAATGAGTTTGCTTCTTTTTTCATTGCTTTCTGCTTGCTTTTATTTTTTGTTGAATTGTGTTGAGACTGTGCATCTCTGCCTCTTTAATCTTCCTCTTTTGAATTCATTTACAATGCGATAGATCTAGTTTGTGTTTAAGGATCTGTCAGTGGGACCAGCATAATGCATCTCAAATGGTAAAAGTTTGCATCTTAATTGATTACCCATGATGCTCCCTGGCCAAGTCCTCTGCTACAAATAGAGCATCAACAGGCGCAGGGGGAGAAAAGAGGGGGGGAATGTCACTGAAGAGTTTTAAAAGGATTTGTGTTAATTCCTCCAAGACGTCCCTATGTGATGTTTCTCAGTCAATAGGAGATTAGATCGGAGATCGGATTTAAACAAAGTGCTGGCTCATCATAGCCATCGTTAATCCTTTTCTATCCATTCCCACAATAGGCTTTAATGTAGGAACAAAACACACACACACACACACAAGCATGCACCCCTGCAGAGGACTTTTCAATCTTCCTTTTATTTCACTGCACATCAAGGAGAGCACTGTAGATCTGAATATTTCTGGTCTCTTTGTTCCCAGGAAGGTGGTAGTCGAGGGGAACTTAAAATGTCAAGCTCCAATTGAATGCAAGGCTGCACGGCTGTCAGGTTTCCACTGCACTCACAAACCTCTTGAGTTCACCTTGGCTGTAGCCAGGTTAGAGGCCAGAATTAGCCCTCCATAGGGGAGAGAATTGTGAGCTAGGGCTGGTTTGGTCTTTAAGCAGTGGGGTCCCTTAGACAGACCGTACAGCTCAAAGCCAACCATGACAATAATGACTTAGCACCTTTCTGACATGATGGTGTAATAGAAAAGGTCCCAATTTCCCTTGGATTCAATTCAGTGCCAGCGTGAAGATTGAGGGAGCTTACTGCCAGCCAGAGCCTGGCATGCTGTAGACCAGTGCTGTGCCGGTTAGCCCATAAGGCACATTGTACTCCAGTCTCAGTACTATCCCTTCTGTAATAACGTCTCCTAGTAGGGTTGCCAACTTTGTAATATTTAAAAACCGGATACTCCAGCAGGAATGCCGGAATCACCCATGCTCCCAGGGCGGCCTTAGGCATGGGCACACTGGGAAAAAGCCCAGGGCGCTGTTATAAACGGGGCACCTCCAGAGTAGGGGTGCCCCTCCCCCTGCTGCTCTGCTGGTGTCTGCAGCCCTGTGGCTCCTGCCCCCTGCTTTGGAGCCACCCCTGGTCAGCTGCTCGTGGGAGCTTCCTGTTTTATGTATGGTGGGGGGGGGGAATAGGAGGGGCGCTGATGTCAGGGTTTCCCCTGGTTCTCCCCCCATGTACCCGATCTCCACAGAACGGGGTGGGGTGGGGGGACAGGGCTCACCAAGAGTGGGACAGAGCCGTTGCTGTGTCTGAAGGAGCTTTCCTTCAGACTGGTGAGTGCCGCTCTCTTAAAGGGGCAGTGCGCGGTCTCTCACACACTCCCCTATTTCACACTCACCCCTCAACACATACTTATATTATTTTTCATGGAATCATAGAATCATAGAATATCAGGGTTGGAAGGGACCTCAGGAGGTCATCTAGTCCAACCCCCTGCTCAAAGCAGGACCAATCCCCAACTAAATAATCCCAGCCAGGGCTTTGTCAAGCCTGACCTTAAAAACCTCTAAGGAAGGAGATTCCACCACCTCCCTAGGTAACCCATTCCAGTGCTTCACCACCCTCCTAGTGAAATTTTTTTCCCTAATATCCAACCTAAACCTCCCCCACTGCAACTTGAGACCATTACTCCTTGTTCTGTCATCTGCTACCACTGAGAACAGTCTAGATCCATCCTCNACCCCTAGGTCCTTTTTCTGTTGTTGTTGTTACTTGTTGGTACTTCCTGCAATACACATGTATTCTCTGTAATTTTATTCTTTCAAAGTGCTGTTATTTTAGTTTTTTGACTGGTCTATGCATTTCATAATTTTATTTCTCTCCTATGCTTAAATTTAGTTCTTTGAGTAGTGCGTTCTAAAATACCTAACCTGTCCTGGCTGCAGGGCCGGCGCAACCCATTAGGCGACCTAGGCGGTCGGCTAGGGCGCTAACATTTGGGGGGTGCCGGCACCCCGGTCGTCGTCAGAATTTCGGGGGCGGGACCTTCCGCCGCCTCTGTCGGGGGCGGCATTTCGGGGGTGGGACCCTTCCGCTGCCTAGGGCGGCGAAAAAGCTGGCGGCGCTCCTGCCTGGCTGGAGTAATTATCATTATTACTTTTATTATCATATTGTGCTTTGTCATTCATTATTTAAAGTGGTACAATCAAATAATAGTATCCTTCTAGAATGTAACTTTAGCTTGTACTAACCTTAGCAGTGCCAGTTTAAAAAACATTAGCTAAACACATAACTTTAGACACTGGGCAGATGAAGGTTGCTTATTTTCAAATTGTATTTTTAGTTATATCTGTAAAATAACTTGCATGAAAATAGATGCAGTTCCAACTATGATACTAATAGCAATGATGGAGTCAAATGTTAGTGAGTCACATACATGGTTGTGATCAGTAAACTTAAATGCCAAAATAATTAGAAAAATAAACTCCCTTTCTGAATAAAAGAGAAAAAAACCCTTAATCACATATGTTAAAATTATGTTTTTTATTGAAAAACAATTGACTAAAATAGAGTAGATAATGGCAGTAACACAGAGTGTGTCTGCTAGAGAAAGTAAGCAGATTTTATTTATCTCTACTAAAGATAGTGTACAAAGTATCAAATATGTGTTTCTAATATCTGTTAAAGCTCCAGAATTGATACCTCAAGACTTGGGATTGGGAATATTTTGCTGTATTATCTCCTGATTGTTTTAAATTTACATATACATTTTAAACGTGGCTTTAATTGGAATTTGTAAATTTTTTTTTCTTTAGAGAGCTACCGTCAGCAAATTCCTAAGTTATTATCTGCAACAACCCTAGAGTTTTCAGGTGCCTAAGTAGTCCCTGGAATCATGGTTAAAGTTTCCTCCCAAAATCTGAAATGGTGCCGTGGTGAGCCAGGAGTTGCCAGAGGGCTGCAGGAGGGCCGTGAGCTCTGGCAAAATGCAGCCACCGTGTGACAGGGCAAAGCCCACCTTGAGCCCCATGCCAAGCATCAGGCACCACAAGCCACAACAGCAGTGCAGAAGTCAGGGTGGCAATACACCATATACCATGCCACCCTGACTTGTGCACTGCTGCTGGCAGTGGCATTGCCTTCAGAGCTGGGCGCCCAACCAGCACCCGCCAGTAGGGTTGCCAACTTTCTAATTGCAAAAAAACGAACACCCTAGCCCCACCCCTTCCCTGAGGCACCGCCCCCTTCCTAGCCCCTGCCCCGAGGCCCTGCCCCCTCACTCACTACATTCCCCTCTGTGGCTCGCTCTCCCCCACCCTCACACAGTTTCACTGGGCTGGGGCAGGGGTTTGGGGTGCGGGAGGGGGTGAGGGCTCTAACTAGGGGTGCGGGCTCCAGGGTGGGGCCAGAAATGAGGGGTTCAGGGTGCAGGAGAGGGTTCTGGGCTGGGGCACAGAGTTGGGGTGCAGGAGGGGCTCCAGGTTGAAGGGTGGGGCCAAGGGATTCAGAATGTGGGAGGGGACTGCGGGTTGAGGCAGGCTGTTGGAGTGTGGGAGGGGATATGGGCTCTGGGGTGGGGCCAGCAATGAGGGGCTTGGGGTGCAGGAGGGGCTCCAAGCTGGGGGTGGAGCCCAAGGGATTTGGAGTGCAGGAGAGTGCTGCAGGTTGAGGCAGGGGGTTGGAGTGTGGGAGAGGGTGAGGCTCTGGCCTGGGAGTGCTGGCTCTGGGGTGGGGCCGGGGATAAGGGGTTTGGGGTGCAGGAGGAGGCTCCGGGTTTGGGGGGGCTCAGGGTTGGGGCAGGGGGGTTGGGGCCTGGGCTTACCTCTGTTGGCTCCCAGTCAGCGGCACAGCTGAGGTGCTAAGGCAGGCTTCCTGCCTGTCCTGGCACCGCGGACTGTGCTGCATCCTGGAAGCGGTGAGAAGCAGGTCCGGCTCCTAGGAGGAGGCGCGAAGGCAGCTCTGCACACTGCTCTCACCCAGAGGCGACAGGGATGAGGGGCTTGGGGTGCAGGAAGGGGCTCCAGGTTTGGGGGGGGCTTAGATCTGGGGCAGGGGATTGGGGCATGGGGTTGGGGCGCGGGCTTACCTTAGGTGGCCAGCGCCGGCTCCAGGGTTTTTGCTGCCCCAGGCAGCAAAAAAAAAAAAAAGCCGCGATCGCGATCGCGATCGCGATCTGCGGCGGCAATTCGGCGGGAGGTCCTTCGCTCCGAGCGGGAGTGAGGGACCCTCCGCCGAATTGCCGCCGAATCGCTGGACGTGCCGCCCCTCTCCCGAGTGGCCGCCCCAAGCACCTGTTTGGTCAGCTGGTGCCTGGAGCCGGCCCTGTAGGTGGCTCCCGGTCAGCGGTGCAGTGGGGGTGCTAAGGCAGGCTTCCTGCCTGTCCTGGCACGGCAGACCACGCTACGCCATGGGAAACGGCCAGCAGCAGGTCCGGCTCCTAGGCGGAGGCACGCAAGTGGCTCCACACAGCTCTCGCCCGCAGGGACCTCCCTCCCATCTCCCATTGGCCGGTTCCTGCCCAATGGGAGTGCGGAGCTGGTGCTCGGGGAGGGAGCAGTGCACGAAGCTCCCCCGCCTAGGAGCCAGACCTGCTGGCCACTTTCAAAGGCGCAGCACGGTGTCAGAACAGGTAGGGACTAGCCTGCCTTAGCCGGGCAGCACCACCGACTGGACTTTTAATGGCCCCATCGGCGGTGCTGACTGGAGCTGCCAGGGTCATTTTTTGACCGGGTGTTCTGGTCGAAAACTGGACACCTGGTCACCCTACCCGCCAGTATCAGGCCGCCCTGCCAGTGCCTAATTTGTGCCAGATCTGAGCTCTGGCATCTCTCTCAATACAAATTAAACACTGGGGGAGGCAGCGGGGCCCAGAGGTAATGAGGGTAGGGGAAGCCCAGGGAGCTCGTGGAGGCCAGGAGTGATGGAGGGGGGGTTGCCAAAATACATGTTCACCCAGGGTGCCATTTTCACTAATGCCGGCCCTGCCTGCCTCTATCACCCCTGAGGTCCCACCTCTTTCCCCAAGGCCCCGCCCCATTCGCTCCACTCCTCCCCCCATCGCTTGCTGCTTTTCCTCTCTCCCCAACTCTGCCTGGGTCAGGAGGGACTCACCTGCAGAGCTGGGGCTGGGAGCTGCAGCCACCCAATGCAGGTAGGAAGTGGCCCTCGCTGAGTAGATGATGACCTGGCGCCTCCCTGCCTCCCCCATCCACAGTAGCCGGACTTTGGGTGTCCGGTCAGTAGATCTGACCAGACACTGTCAGGTCTCCTTTTCGACTGGAATTTCTGGTAAAAAAACGGACACCTGGCAAGTGAGGAAACAGGACTTTAGTGCCTGGCTTCAGTCACATGATCTGGTTCATGTCACATGACTGGGGTCAGTTTCTACAGCCTCTAGTGCAGGGGTAGGCAACCTATGGCACGCGTGCCAAAGGCGGCACACGAGCTGATTTTCAGTGGCACTCACACTGCCCGGGTCCTGGCCACCAGTCCGGGGGGCTCTGCATTTTAATTTAATTTTAAATGAAGCTTCTTAAACATTTTTAGAACCTTATTTACTTTACGTACAACAATAGTTTAGTTATATATTATAGACTTATTGAAAGAGACCTTCAAAAATGTTAAAATGTATTACTGGCATTTGAAACCTTAAATTAGAGTGAATAAATGAAGACTCGGCACATCACTTCTGAAAGGTTGCCGACCCCTGCCCTAGTGGCTACTGTTACACCCTCCACCTCCTGGCTCTGGGCAGGAGATCTCTGATTGCTTCATAGTAGAGTGACCAGATAGCAAATGTGAGAAATTGGAATAGAAGGTGGGGGGTAATAGGCGCCTATATAAGAAAAAGCCCCAAATATGAGACTGTCCCTATAAAATCGGGACACCTGGTTACACTACTTCATAGGGCTTCCATGTCTCAGCCCAATCTGTGGCATCTCCCCCTATAGAGAAACTGCATGTTTTAAAGTAGGCTACTGTATGTTCACTTGTCTTGTGGGGTGGAGAAGGGAGCAGGAAAAGGCATTCTCCAGGCTCCCTCCCAGTTTCTTTTCCTCTTGAGACAAAAGAAAGGAGTACAAAGTGGCACATACTATGTTTGCATCCCAGGATGCAGCAATTTTGTTTCAGAAGATCCTGGCTAGACTTAAATGTCCCTGATTTTTGCCTGCAAATTCCCTATGTTCTTTCAGTTTTATCTCACCAGGAAGGACTGAGATTAATTGATAATTAATATACCACCTTCCATCAAAGAATATCAAAGTGCTTCACAAATATTAAGTAGCTTAGCTTCAGAACACCTTCCTCAGGCAGGTAGGGATCATTAGTTCCATCTTACAGATGGGGAAACTGAGTCACAAAGAAATTATGTGACTTTTCCAAGGTCACACAAGGAGTCTGTGGCATAGCCAGGAATAAAACCCAGATTTCTTGACACCCATTCTGATTCTTTAAACTCAAGGCCATCCTTCTCCCAAATACTGACTGATGTGATCTAAAGCAACAGGAGGGGTTTCATTCCTAAGCTCCACAGCCACTGGCACAGGACTGCTGAGTCTCTCTTGTCCCTTTTTGATGGACACACTCAGGGAGTTGAGTCTTTTCCCTGCAGGAAAATAAATAATCCATTCGCTGTTTCTGTCTGACGTTATCTAACAAACCTTGCTCACACATCTAAAACACAGGTGACCAGAAACAGAATCTGTTTAAAATATATTTGTCCAATTTCCTTCAAGGTTCTGGAAAAATATTCCCTCTGACACACAGCAACCTTATATGCATATTTCATAGGCGCTTCTGGCATAAGCTTCTTCCACTGTCTCCTCTTCTTCCCCCCTCCCATCCCTGAACATTCTTTTGCCCTTTACCCCAGCATCTGACTCTGATGATGCTCACTCTCTACCTCCAGCCTGTTCACCTGTCCCCATAACTCCATTCCCTTCCAACTGCAGACTTATTTTGCCTCTGCTACAACCCCTCCCTCTCCCTTTCTCCTGGCTCCTTCTCCTCAGCATATAAGCATGCTTTAGAATAACCCCATCTTCAAAACTACCCTTAAGCCCACCTACTCTCCAGCCAGCACCCCGTTTCCTTTCCTCTCTTCACTTCTTAACTCCTTTACACCTCTTCACAACTGCTGAATTGACTTCCTCTCCTCTGACTCCCTTCCAGTCTGGCTTCTGCCTTCTCCACTCCACCAAATCCACTCTTATCAAGGTCCCTGGCCAAGTCTCGGGACCTCTATTCTTTCCTCATTCTCCTTGATCTGTCTGCAGCTCCAGTACTGTAGATCACACCGGTCTACTTGCAATACTGTCCATCTTCAGCTTCTATGAATTTAGTCCTTTCTTGGTTCTTCTCCCTCTCCAATTGCTCTAACACCTCCTTGGGCAGCTCCTGCTCCTGTCCTGTCTGTATAGGTTTTTATACCATGCCCATTATCATGGTACCTGAGTACCTCCTCTCTCCCTCTGTGCTGCTGTCCAGTAGGGCTCTGTCCTTAATCCCCTCCCTCCTCAAATTATCCTTGGGTGACCTCCTCTGAGTTAGCACAGACCCCTTACCATCTCCATGTGCATGGCACATGGATTTATTTCTCCAGATCTGACCTGTTCCCTCCATCCAGTCCCATGTATCTGATGGTTGCTCTGTAATACCATCCTGCGTAACTCACCTTCAGATCAAGCTCAACATAACAAAAGCAAGCTCTTTATTTCCCTTCCAAAGCCTTCTCTTCTTCAACCTTTCCTCACTGCTGAAGATACAATATCACCATCTTCTCTCTTTCTGCTTCTTCCCACTCATCCAAACAGTATCCAAGCCCTGTTGCTTGTTTCTTTGCTGGAACTGTTGGGAAAAACAAGCAGGAAAAGAAAAACTGACTCAAGATAAACCACTTATCTGCAAACACTTGGGGTTTGTTAAGAGACAATGCCAGGACAGGAAAAGACCTGGGGAAAACAAGAGATCAAAATAACTATTGCTGGGTTTAAAAGGGGTGTGCAAGAAAGAGGGAGTTGTTTGGGGTAACCAGACTGAGACATAAGACACCCTGCTGGTGGTGTCTGAAGAATTTAGGCCTGCCCAGGTTACCATCAGGGGATGGTAAGCCTTTAGTTAAGATAGACACACAGACTGCTTGTTGTTTGAAAATTTTTTTCTTTCTCTGAATGCTTTGTTCCTACTGCTAAAACAATACTTTGGTTTAAGAAGGCAGCTTGGTCACTGTATTCACCATTGGTCACAGACTCTGAAGGAAGAAACCCAGCTGCTGAATCTCGTTGGACCTGCTGGGTAAGCACAGTTGATACACAGGGTAGTGTAACCCACGGCCTGGTCTAGGAGAGGGACAGGTTAAAGCATCAGGCCTGACACCAGAAGGTCTGCACTCCCAGAGACCAGAAAAGGGATTTTTGCAGTAGAAGACTGGACACTAGGATATCTGCATTTGTAGCTGATCAAATGTTGGGTAAAATGCCCCTGGTAACTTCGCAACTGTTTTGACTCAGTGTAATTACTACTACCTCTGCTATTCTCTGCCTTTAGCAGGGCAGCAAGCTCTTTAGTGCTATACCTGGCTAGTCCATTTCTGCAAAACCCCAAATACTGGAATAGCGCAGGGTGCTGCAGATCAGGACCAAGGCACAACTGTGTAGCCCTCTAGCATGGAGAGAGCAGAGAGTGCTGCAGGACAGGAAGACAGAGGTGCAGTGGCAGGGGTGTGTGTGGAGGAAGTTTGCACAGCAGCTGCCTGTGCTATAGCACTGGCTAGAACAGGTGTGAGGATCTTTTATGAGCATTAAATTTACATAATTTAGAAAAACATAAGACACACCCCCGTCCCTCTCCGGGCACACACAAACAGCAAATGAGAACTGAAGTAAAGAAAGGAAAAGGGCCCTTAAAAATTAAACTATTTAGTCTTGAGGACAAAAACCCTTCAGGGGACAGCACTTTAAAAGAAAAGACTTGATCTGTCATCTACTTTAATAACTACACTCTCTCCCACAAATTCCCCAGTTCCTCCGGCAATCCTCTCTCCTCAGAGAGCCCTGCTGGGAAGAGATGGGCTGGAAACAATGCAAGCTGACTCCTGCCAGCCCCAGACTGGTGCACAGAGAGCTCTGCCATCAGTAGCAAGACGTAGCCTGTGTTCACACAGACGGACCCAGCTGGCATTGCCCTCCCCTGTGGGAAGGGGGGAAAAGGGTAAGAGGCTGAAATCTCTACTGAGCAATAGCAGCCGAGAGGAAAGGAGTGGAAAGCCTCTCTACTGCCATAAAAGCAAAATAAAAGAACCTCTTCTGAATTTCAAAGGTGACATTTCTTTAGGAGGGAAGTGGAATTCCACTAGCTGCTATGAGACAGATAGATATCTCTCACTCACAATGCCTTAATGGTGGGCAGTGGGAGTTCTGTTTCCAGCATATAACCCAGCTTGTCACAAAACTGTTTAACGGGTACTGTGCTACAGTTCTTATCAGTCATTAATGAATGAATACATACATTGTGAAGTGGGCAGTGGATGACTCAAGAAATGGAGACTGGATTGTGACTTATGGAGCATTTTTACATCAAGGCCACTGGAGTGAATCCAAATCTGTATGGAATGAGCTGGTGGGTCTCAGTCAATTGCGTAATAGGCAAATGTCTACGCCAGTGGTTCTCAAACGTTTTTTTCCGCTGACCATCTGAAAATTGCTGAGGGTCTCGGCAGACCACTTGTTTGTACCGTTAGCTAACTATTGTAAAGCGCTTTGGATAAAAGCGCTATATATAAAAAAAACCTTAATAATAATTAACTTTTTTTGTTCTACAAATAAAAGCACACAACTCATATTTTAATATCAGTAGCCTTACCTTTCTAATGTGATGGATGTGCCCTCTCTCCCCTGCCGCAGCAGCCCCTGAGCGGAGGTTGGAAAAAAGGGGGTTCTCTCCCCCACCACAGCAGCCACAGAGCTGAAGATGGGAAGGAGGGCCATTTCTCCCTGGCAGCCACAGCCCTGGAGCTGGGGAAAGTCGCCTCTTTCTCTGGCCACTGCAGCCCTCCACGTCCCAAATTCCCCCCACCCCCTCTTCTCACCCCACTGCCCCCTCCCACCTACTCCCTATTCCCCCCAAGGCCAGCACCTCACATGTGCATCTTCTCCAGGGTCCAGGCACCTAATTAGTGGAGCCACGCCTGTGCAGCTCCACTAATTAGGTGGGTGGCCCTTCATTCTCTCGTGTGCGGCCACCCAGGTGCCCACCTTAGAGGGAACTATCCGCGGACCACCTGAATGGAGCTCGCGGACCACAGTTTGAGAACGTCTGGTCTACACCAAATGAACCACATCTCCCGGTTGGAAGTTTCAGCAGAAACCATACATGTACCACAAACAAAACCTGTACATCAACAATATAAAAACCTGTAGAAATAACATATGCCAATCATAATTCTGAGCACTCTGTCTAGGTGCTATAGAACCCATCCTTTGACTGTCTTGTCTAGATCAGTGGTTCTCAACCTTTTTTCATGTGCGAACCCCTAAAAAACTTTGAATGGAGGTGTGGACCCCTTTAGAAATCTATTGTCTGTCTATATAGCTGAATTCTGTTCAGTCAGTTGTCAGTCTAAGCCTTTTATGGACTCTTTAGACATAGTCTGAAGACCCCCAGGTCTCCATAGACCACAGGTTGAGAGCCACTGGTCTAGATCAGGAGTTCTTCACTACCAGGGATTGTGGTGTGTGTCCTTGCACCATGGTCCATGGGGTAATAAGTCACTAGTAAATTCCAACCTGCTATCCAGTGCCCTGCTAACAGTTGCTAGAACTGAAACTGAACGCTGACAAAGGACTCCAGTCCTGGACTCCAACTGGCAGAATGCTAGGGGCTCGGATTGGTTCACAATTTTTATAGAAATCCAGCTCAGGAACAGGAAGTGGTCCATGCAGTTGGGATCTCCCTGTTTAGGACTGCTTTCCCTGTAATACCTTCTCCTGATAATCTGACCCTGACACCTGACTCTCTTTTTTTTGCTGTCTGGCTTGCCTTGAACTGACCTCCTGGTAGCTGACCAGACTCCTGCTCTGACCACTAGGTCAGAGTGCCCACACCCCAGTCATGAATTCAGGGAAAGGGTTGTCTTTTATTATGCCTGCATACAGCACCTAATACCATGGGCTTTGATCTTGGTTGCGGCCTCTAGATGCTACTGGAATACAAACAAAGAGGCCCGGGATTGAATAGGCCAGAGAGACTTCACTTCCCTCTCAGCCTTTAAGGTTGTATCTCTTTCAGGTTTTGGGTAGAGCAGGGGAGATGATATGTGGGGAAGATTTTATTGCATTCATGTGCTGTACCTGATCTGCAGCTAAATAGCCCTAATTCTCTAAGGCTGTCAATCCATCACCTTTCACCAGGAATGCATTCATAATTTGCTCTGTCAGAAAGTTAATACATTTCATGGCCAATTTAGAAACGGCACTGCACAGAGAAGGAGATACAAATACATTTTGTATCATTAACTGCAGGCACATATTCACTAGAGCCCTCAGCCCNGTCTGGTCTACACCAAATGAACCACATCTCCCGGTTGGAAGTTTCAGCAGAAACCATACATGTACCACAAACAAAACCTGTACATCAACAATATAAAAACCTGTAGAAATAACATATGCCAATCATAATTCTGAGCACTCTGTCTAGGTGCTATAGAACCCATCCTTTGACTGTCTTGTCTAGATCAGTGGTTCTCAACCTTTTTTCATGTGCGAACCCCTAAAAAACTTTGAATGGAGGTGTGGACCCCTTTAGAAATCTATTGTCTGTCTATATAGCTGAATTCTGTTCAGTCAGTTGTCAGTCTAAGCCTTTTATGGACTCTTTAGACATAGTCTGAAGACCCCCAGGTCTCCATAGACCACAGGTTGAGAGCCACTGGTCTAGATCAGGAGTTCTTCACTACCAGGGATTGTGGTGTGTGTCCTTGCACCATGGTCCATGGGGTAATAAGTCACTAGTAAATTCCAACCTGCTATCCAGTGCCCTGCTAACAGTTGCTAGAACTGAAACTGAACGCTGACAAAGGACTCCAGTCCTGGACTCCAACTGGCAGAATGCTAGGGGCTCGGATTGGTTCACAATTTTTATAGAAATCCAGCTCAGGAACAGGAAGTGGTCCATGCAGTTGGGATCTCCCTGTTTAGGACTGCTTTCCCTGTAATACCTTCTCCTGATAATCTGACCCTGACACCTGACTCTCTTTTTTTTGCTGTCTGGCTTGCCTTGAACTGACCTCCTGGTAGCTGACCAGACTCCTGCTCTGACCACTAGGTCAGAGTGCCCACACCCCAGTCATGAATTCAGGGAAAGGGTTGTCTTTTATTATGCCTGCATACAGCACCTAATACCATGGGCTTTGATCTTGGTTGCGGCCTCTAGATGCTACTGGAATACAAACAAAGAGGCCCGGGATTGAATAGGCCAGAGAGACTTCACTTCCCTCTCAGCCTTTAAGGTTGTATCTCTTTCAGGTTTTGGGTAGAGCAGGGGAGATGATATGTGGGGAAGATTTTATTGCATTCATGTGCTGTACCTGATCTGCAGCTAAATAGCCCTAATTCTCTAAGGCTGTCAATCCATCACCTTTCACCAGGAATGCATTCATAATTTGCTCTGTCAGAAAGTTAATACATTTCATGGCCAATTTAGAAACGGCACTGCACAGAGAAGGAGATACAAATACATTTTGTATCATTAACTGCAGGCACATATTCACTAGAGCCCTCAGCCCAGCCCAAGCTCTTCCATCTCCTCAGAAACTGGTGACAGCCTCCTTCCCCCTCCCCCACCTCACCTTAAGAATGCAGTGTCATGAGGGGATCCTTTCCCTGGAGGCCAACCTCCCCCATCGCTACATCCCTGCAACATGAAAGAACTGACTGTGTTAAGAGAATGTGTGTGTGTGGGGGGGGGGGGGAGAAGAGGAAGAGCACAGACAATTAACACAGGAGGGTTTAAGAGGCTGGGCTCAGGAACTAGCTCCACTGGCTGGTGGGGCCTGAAAGCAGTGTGGAACAGCATGCTCCATCCCAAGGGGAAAGGGCGCGCATGGCCAGGTCGCTAGAGACTGCCCGTGCAAAGTCTCGAGGCATGCAGCCCTCCTCAGCCACAGGCAGGGCCGGCGCAACCCATTAGGCGACCTAGGCGGTCGCCTAGGGCTCGGCTATTTTGGGGGCGCCGGCGCCGCGGCCGCCCATTCAAATTTGGGGGTGGGACCTTCCGCCGCCGCTGTTGGGGGCGGCATTTTGGGGGCAGGACCTTCCACCGCCTAGGGCACCGGAAAAGCTGGCGCCGCTACTGGCCACAGGGGAGTGTTTGTGTGAGAAAAAGGGCGGGGTGAGGAAGGGAAGAAAAGAGGAATTCTCAAGGGGGACCATCTCCCCGCAAATGTGACACCATGAAGACAAGAAAGCATTGATGTCTTCCTGAAGAGGGAATTGAAGAACCGTGTTGTGGAGCACATGCAACTTTACAATATAGTATTGTCGGTGGGATCCAGTGCTCATTAAACCAGCCCCCTGCCCTGACACTCAGAGATCCACCCCCTCACAGGGCTCACTGTCAACTTTTCTGTTGTTGGCCATCTCTTTGGAAGTCCAAATATACAAACCTGTGCCAGGTAGAACATGTGAACTTAGGACATCTGTGCCACTGTAGCAATTAAGGGAAGACGCTCCTATGCTGACGGGAGAGCTTCTCCCATTGGCGTAGCTAATCCACCTCCCTGAGAGGCAGTAGCTATGGCGACGGGAGAAGCTCTCCTGTCAACACAGCGCTGTCTACACAGGTGCTTAGGTCAGTATAACTATGTCGCTCAGGCATGTGGATTTTTCACACCCCCTGAGTGATGTAGTTATACCGATATAGGTCTGTGTAGTATAGACCTGGCCTTAGGGGCCTCTCACTGTTTCGGCTGCAATTTTTATTGTAAACCCACCGCTTTCCTGCTCTTCTGCCTCAAAAGTCTACATTAGTGCACCACTGACAGTATCTCCCTGAGATTGTGGCCAGACAGACTCAGATAATCACCCCTCCAAAGGTGTGAATTTTTGGCTTTCCTCCCAGGCCATTGTAAGGGGGTGTTGACTTTGAAATGTAATTGGAGCCACTTAGATGGCCACCTTGCTCACCTCTTCCCTGCTGGATAAAATCCCCGACATGTGCGCCAAAGACTCTCCGTTAGCACAGCTGCGACAATAGCAATCTTTGACTGCTGCAGCAGCGGAGAGGTTGGACAACAAGCTAGGACAGAGCAGCCCAGATCTGAAAACAATCCTGAGGCCCCAGGAGTAGCAGGCACAGACAAGTGAGCAGTGCCCGCACAGATGACTGAAGTGCAAACAAAATCTATTTTAAGCTGCCACCTTCAACCTTCTCTCTTGTTGCAAGGGGCATGTATTGTTTAAATTGATGGGCAGGTTAGCCAAGCTTCGGTCACTTACCAACTCTTGCGAGGGAGCAGGACAGGGGGCAGAGAGGAGGCATTTATTTATTTTTCCTGACAATATAAGAGACACATCTGCAGAGTCCCCTTTTATTCTTCTACCACCTCTTTAGTTCTGGCACCCAGGCATTGCCCCTAAAACAGAATCCCTTTGGAAAGTGGGCTGTGGGGAGAAGACACAACCCAGCTATCACAAGAACTCGGTCATGTCCTAGAGGAGCAGATAATCATAACATTGCTGCTCTGTGTGTGGGGTGGGGCTGGGGGCTTTGTACTGTCAAGTCTTGTTTTGTTCATTTTTCTTTGTAAATCTTAGTTTCCATCCCCCTGATTGGGTCTCCAGTGGGGACTGAAGCTGGGATCTCTCAGCATAAAAGCATAAGCTTCTCCTTGCTGAGTAGTTGCTAGTGTGCTCATTAGCCTCCTATGTCGACCAGCCCCCTAGCCCAGTGGCTCTCAAACTTTCCAGACGACTGTACCCCTTTCAGGAGTCTGATTTGTCTTGCGTACCCCCAAGTTACACCTCACTTAAAATCTACTTGCTTACAAAATCAGACATAAAAGTACAAAAGTGTCACAGCCACTATTACTGACAAATGGCTGACTTTCTCATTTTTACCATATAATTATAAAATACATCGATTGGAATATAAATATTGTATTTGCATTTCAGTGTGATACTCGAGCCTGTTTTTCACTTGTCTGAAGCCAGAGCCCCAGGTAGTGGGACTGAACCCGAGCCCTGCCACCCAGAGCTGAAGTATGTGACTTAGCTTCCCGGGGCCTCCTGTGGCATGGGGCCCATGGCAATTGCCCCACTTGCCACCCCTAATGCTAGCCCTACACTTGGGACCCCCCCTAAACCCATCCTGTGACCCCCCTGAGGGGTTCACAACCCCCAGTTTGAGAAACACTGATCTAGATGAGTTAAATACTCTGTGGAAGACCTCTGCATACCCCTGGTTGAGAACCATTGCTCTAGAGGGAGACAGCGACCCACACTCCATGGGAATGTGGGGAACATGAATCCATTTACCAGCCTGGGAGTCTGACCCTGGAAGCTTTTACTCACAGGAGCAGTCCTTACTCGTGCAGGTAATTGAGTTGAAATCAGCACTACTACTTGCATAAGCAGTGCTTACCCACCCATGTAAAGATTTGCAGGATATATTTCATTATTATTAATACAGCATTGGATTCAGTTCAGCAGCCCCATCTACATTTCACTGGTGGTTTTTTCCCCTTTCTCATAGTTTTTTAAAATGATGATCTGTAATCAAGAAAAACAAAACCTCCCTATGCCAAACGCTGAAGCACCACACACTGACTGATGGAGCAGTTAACCGAGCCAAACGATAATTAGGCATCTTTCAAAGGCTTGATATTCCATTTTCTCTAAGCTCACTCTCCTGTATCTCACTAAGGGGGGAGGGGAGATCCAGTGCTGTCCTCCAGGGATGCATTACTTCCTGTTAGTGTCAGGGGTAGTCACAAACACTTATCAAAGGTTGAATGAACCCTTAGGGAATGAACCTGTTCCAGGAATACAGTCACCTCATGCTAAGGCTTTGTATGAATCCCAAGCTGTCTAATCTAAAAAGAGTGGGGTCTATATCTGCCCAAGAATCTCTCTGGAGCAACGGAGCACTGTCCCGGTTTTGTTGTCTGGAGTTTGTATTTGAACAGTTCAGGTAAGAGGCCAGTTAGGATACAGCATTGCCCAGCGAAATGGGGTCCTTACCCTGCTCCAGAGAAAGTCTGCATATGCCACTCAAGATCCAACTCACCTCCTTCCAGGGGTTTATTTTATTAACAAGATAAAATATGAATAACAGTGTAAATCCAGATCCAAGCCACCTTGCTAGGTTTGGCTGTTCTTAGGGTTACTCCTGTAGGACCTCTGTCCTCGATCTTACTTTTTTCTGCCCAGTGAGCCACTTCCATCTACTTTTGTATCCAGGGTGGTGTCAGCTGGCCCCACTGTGTCAGCAGGAATCAGCAGGTGTTTGCAGGGTTCTACCAGTGACTGACAGGGTGTGCTAACTGAAAACTCTCAAACAAATGTCTCTGCACCACTGCAGCTATATATTCCTATATAGGAATGGCCTATATTCCATAGAGGAATGGCCAAAACTGTAGCATACTTGGAACTTGCTGCTCCCTTCAGTAGAAAAGAAGGCATTGCACATGAACAGAAGCCAGACCTCCCAAATGGAGAATCTGAAATGGTAGCAGCAAGGAAGGTCCAAGAATCATCAGGCAGGTACTGGATTTCAGGGGCTGTATCAAGTCATGTCTTCATGAATTTTTATCCAATAAAATCAGGATGTTCTTGAAATTTGGAGGAAAGGATTGAGAGCAGAGCTGGGTAAAAAATTTTGATCAAAACATTTTTTTGGTAAAAATGCAGAGTAATTGACACTGAACCATTTCACATGTTCATTTTGGTTTTGTTCATTTAGGACCACCCCATTTAAAAATAATCGAAACTTTTCATTTCAGCATTTTCCAAATGAAACATTTTGATTTGAAACTACTTTTAAGTTTAAAATTCCTTTACTTTCGTTTAAAAATTCAAAAACATTAAACTGTCAAAATAGAAATGAAAAATGTTTCATTCAACAGAACAGTTTTTTGCTTTTCAAAATTGCCAATGAACTGAAAAAATCTGTTATTCACCAGCTCTAGTTGAGAGTCCAAACTGCAGATCTGCCATTAAAATTAGTTCAGATCAATTGAAAGCACCACCAAAAGGCTTAGTGCAATAGTGAAGATGGAAAAGGGGATGGAGACTTATTCAGAGAAGGATGGTGCTGAAGAACCACTGAGGGTAAAAAAAAACAAGCACAGGATCTCCCATATGGGAAAAGCCAAGGAAATTCCCTGAAGGAGAAAATGTGTGCATGTGGTCTCCAAAGGGCAGAAGAGAAACCACCACAGGAGGAAAGGTCTAAGGCCTCCACCCTAAGAGGATGGGGCAACTTGCTGTTCACTGTGTCACAGTCATTTCTAAAGGTGAAGTACACTATTTCTGCAGCCAGTTCTAATTCCTGTGCTTTTGTAAGCAGGTTAAGTGTAACCAGACCTGTCTGGTTGAACAGCAGCCTAATTAGCAGCCTAATTTGTGTCTGAGTGAAGTGTACACTAGCATGTTTTGTAGACATTACTAAAAAAACCACTGAAATGGCCTCATCCCCATAATTACCTCTGGTTTCCAATTAACAGAAGGGTAACAACGTCTGCACAGTGTGACAAGGAAACAAAGCCCTCTCCTGCTACAGTGCAGAAAGGAGACATTGAAACAAACAAGGAAAAGGCACTAGTTAAATTGTACATTAGTCAGCATTCTTCTTTACTTCTGGCAGGGGATAAAGGGAATCAACCTCTCCCGCCTCTGTACTCACTTCTGCTTCCCCAGGGAGATGCATCAGACATTACTTCTGAGGCTCTGTTACAGCATTGCGTTTTTGCTATATGTTGTCAGTTACTCTGGTGTAAATCAAGGGTAACTCTACTGACTCTGCTGACTGGAGTTCTTCCAGATTTTACACAAGGGTAAGATCAGAATTTTTGGCCTCCAATACTCATTTTCTGGATTAAATGGAACAACACTTCTCATATTTGTTCTTCCTTTCATTAGAAGAGGATAGCTTTGTGTAATTAACATGCCAATAATTAAAGATTCCAAGATTATGTACTAATTTCTCTCTCTCAAAATTTTATCAGCAGTAATTGCATTAACATTTCCCCCCATCCCCCTTGGGAGTTTATTAAATTTTCATTTGGCCCTAATTCCCCACCCCCCTTTCCTTGTGCCTCTGAAAATTTGCCAGAGACATCAAGAAGTTCAAGCAGCTTGACTTTCTTGAGAACAAAGGGAAAAACTGCAGTACCTTTCAGTTTTTAAAACGTCCCTGAAGAGTAGGGAAAGCTTTCTGGAGATGCTCATAAAAGCTGCATTTAATTTTGTCTCACAAATGGGTACTAGAGCCAGTGGGGAATTTATTAACAAAATAGTTTTGCACTGCAAAAAGGTAGTTTCGTCAAAACCGAAACTTTTTTCAGAACCATATCAGTTTCAACAAAAAAATTGTGGGGAAGGGCTCAGATCCAGGATGGAATTTCTGGTGAAAACAAGAGCTACCTACCTTAGAACTAGCCAATAGCCCAGTGGTTACAGGTATTCTCTTGGTACATAAGAGACGCAGGTTCAAGACACTCCTCCAATTGAGTGACCTTGGCTATTTTTGGATGGTTCTCTTTCTCACTCTCACTTGATGAAAAATTTCAAAAGGTCTAGTTATTGTTCTGAGGTGGAATGAAAACAAAATTGTTGACACCTTGAAATTTGTCATAACACAAAATTCTTGTTTTCCAGCTAGCCCTAATGGGCTCACTCATTCCTAGTGATAATGGGATCAGCAGCTTCCTACTGATAGGAGTTATGAAGGAGTTGACTCATTGTTGGTGGTTCTTTCTGGACGGGTATGGCACAGAAGCTCTCTCTCCACTGATCTGCTGCCAGTGGCTGCTCTGCCTCTGCAGTGGCCTGCCTCTTCCTGTGACTTGGCCTTCCAGCCAGGTCACTTCAAAGTCTCTCCCCTTCCAGAGTAGTCTGTGAACAAAAAGCAAGGGGAATTAATGCCAATAAATGGAATTAATAAGAGATGGAGGGGAATGACTCCCTCGCAGGGTGCAACAGGATCTGGCCCTCCCTTCCCTCAAGGAGGGTCCTTCAGACAGTGGTTGTCTGGGAAGCTCCTGCCTTCGATCAGCCCTTTCCTCAGGAGCTGAGGGTTGAAGGTCTGTTCTCTTCCCTGGTCCACCCACAAGTGAGCTGTTCAGCTCCCCTTTTAAGCTCCTCCTCCAGCCTGTATATGCCTTGAACGTGTGGCGAGGTGGAGCTGAGTGAGCCCAGAGCAGCTCCTTAACACCTGGTTGTCTAGTGCGGGGTTTGCATACCCCAACACAGAGTGAAATTGTAATGCATTTAAGGTCTATGGGTGTGATCATGTGATCACCCACCACCAGACCATAAAAAAGCATACCTATTATTTACCCCCTTCTGCTGCATTTTATTTTTCATCTACATTTGTCTGTCAGTCTCTTTCTGGTTGGGGAAACTGACTTGAAAAAGTTAAGACCTTAGTGAGTAAGATGACAATGTTTTGTTGTATGCTAATTAATGTTTCCATCATTTAAGAATAGGGTTAAGAAAAAACAACTGATTTTATAAATTATATTTTTTCTGCAAGTTTAAGTTAATATAATAGGAGGTTTACATCTCATGTAATTAGGGAATAATTCAGTTTTAGACTGTGAAACCACCCCAGAGTTTAGCACTAGCCATGGGGTGCAGGAAGTAATAACATCTAATAATTCATAAGCCATGACATCTGCCCTCTCCTTCGCCACACTTGGGGCCATCTTCAAGGATTGAACCCAGGGCTCTGGTTCTAAGAATGAGACTTTACTATTTGACCCTTAAGGACCAGATTCATTGGGTTAGATATTTATGAGTCTGCAGCTGCATCTATCAGTCATCTAGCCACTAGAGGGGGACAAAGACCCTCACCATGGGTTATACAGCTATTTATGAAAACATTTCAAATGCTTACATAGTAATAAATTGCTACTGTTTGGGCTGCTAGAACTTTGTGGACACTGTGTCTTTGTGTCAGACTAGGCAGCTGGTGTTGATTCAAACAACAAAAGCAAAATGGGAGTTCTTCTTTGAGTGGTTGCCCAACGGAAGCTTAGACATGGGTCTGTCAGCCGTAGTTTGCCTGGTTCTGCCGATAGGCTACACCACAGTGAAGGAGGAAACTAGACTCTAAGGTGGCAATCAGTTGGTCATGGTGGCTGCTGACATCTGAAGGGGATGAAGGTTTCAGGGGCAGACTAATATGTCCTTGTCTAGCTGAAAATTTGGAATCAAAATGATTATCCTAAATTAGCTGTGTAGATTGCCCAGAGCTAAAGGATGAGTCCAGTTACAGAAGAGATGCAAACCTGAAAACTGAGTTGAAAGACTGAATACATCAAAGGAACATAAGATTTGCTATTCAGGATTAGACCATGGGTCCTGTAATTTGCCTCTAGCCATGGTTTATACTGGGTATTCCTGAAGTAGGTGAAACAGTCCATGTCACTGGCCAACTGAATAGTGCTGTATGTTGGGCAGAAGGGCACCTTCCTGAGAGAAGGGGAGGAGGAGAAAGAACATGAGGGAAGCAAACAGAACTTTGTTTTCGTCAGAATAGAAAAGGTAACCTGCTCCCTTTGCTGCAGCCTTATTTGTTTTTCTTTTATGCATAAGCATGATGCACCCCCCATTAATTCAGCGGAGAGGGGAGATTTCCATGGAAACAGCAGGACTCCATTTCTTTTAAACTCTGCTGCCTGATTTCCTTCTTGAATGGAAATCAATGCAATGGTAATGGTATAAACATCCAGAGCCTGGCACAGAGATAATATATGTGCAGAAGCCTTCTGGAAGGGTACAGTGATCTGTCCCATTCCTTCATTCTTCACCTCACCCTACTGATCCTCCACCACTTCATTCTCTTCTCTCCTTTCTTTCTCTTTCTATCAGTTTTCCTCTCCATTCCATTGGTCTTTTTCTCTGCCTATCCTCTTCCCGACCATGTTGTTTTTCTTCCTATTTTGGGGTTGTTTTAAACATTTTAAACATGTTTTAAATAACAGAATGGATGGTGGCTTGGGCTCACTGCCTGCATGCAAGTCTTTGGGTGCATATTGGGGTGGCCAGCCCATGTCGCTGTCTATGCTGCCAGGGAGTCACTGTTACTGTTATTTGAGCTAGTTAGATCAAAGCTAACTCAGGTATGTCTACATGTGCTGCAGTCACACCTCTGATTGCTGTGTACACAGGAAGAGAATTGCCAGTGCCTATATAAATATTCCAACCCTCCATTAGAGACTGGGACATTCCTACCAGTTGGTGATGAGTGTAGTTTGAATACCTAGACAATTATGATTTAAAAATTTTGTAATAATCATCCAGAGCTATTTGCATAGGTACTTTCTTGGTTGTTTAGGTAGGGGAGAGAGAGAGAGAGAGAGAGAATCCACTGCTGGACCCACTAACCCCCCCACCCAACTGCTCCCAAGTTTAAACCTATTCACCCTCTAGTCTTAATGCTGTGGCAACCATTCTTCTATCCAAGGAGAAGCGGACAAGAACTGCAGAGCTCTCTGTGGAGCACGCTAACAAGAGGTGCATGTGGTTTCCTTCTCACTGCACACCAGTGATCCTGAGATTGACTGGTGATATATGACAGGGCCAAGGAAAAAAAATACACCAGGAAAGACAATCAAGAAACTGATTTTGTGTCAGGACCTGACAAATCTTTGATCCTGAGAAGGGAAACAAAGCTGATTAGAAGCAGGTGGATGGGTGGGTTTACATACGAGGGCCCAGTTTGCTTTCTCCTGGAGGAACATTTATGGGAGGAGGCCAAGTGTGTGGTGGCTGAGGGGAGAACTCCCCAACGTGAATCCCAGAGTTTCCTTTGAACCATTCCTTCTGGAGGGAGGAGTTTGGGCAGCACAGCTGATGGTGGTTCCCCCTCCAAGCCCTATGGATATCAGGGCTCTATGGAGTCCTACAAGGAGGCTTGCCCTGCTGGCTCCTGCAGAAGCTACACTGCCATTAGCTGGGTCCCCCGGTGTGATCAGTAGCCACTGCAGAAAGGGTCCAGAAGGAAGTAACACAACTCCCACCTAGATTTCTATATGGAAGCCGCTGAGCTCTGGAAGGGATGGTACTGCAGAGAGCAGCACCTCTCCTGCTCCCTCCATCCCACCTTCTGAACTCTGTGGAGATCCCTCTTTATGGAGGCAAAGGAAAGAGGGGATCTGCACCCAGAGTGTCCATGGATTAAAATCTGGCCCTATTCAAGAGTTGCAAGATCGGCATTGACTGTAGTTTGGAAGGAGAAGAGCAAGAAGAGATGTGACATCAGTGTAATGTTGGTGCCCCTGTTTGGGCTGTTGGTAGCAGGGACTGAACATAGGACTTCTGGATCTTCAAGCACAAACCTTTAGTGTAGGGATCGGCAACCTTTGGCACGCAGCCCATCAGGGAAAACCACTGGCGGGCCGGGACAGTTTGTTTACCTGCAGCGTCTGCAGGTTTGGCCGATCACAGCTCCCACTGGCTGCGGTTCGCCGTTCCAGGCCAATGGGGACTGTGGGAAGCAGCGTGGGCTGAGGGATGTGCTGGCCGCCGCTTCCCGTAGCCCCCATTGGCCTGGAAGGGCAAACCACAGCTAGTGGGAGCTGCGATCGGCCGAACCTGCAGATGCGGCAGGTAAACAAACCGTCCCGGCCCACCAGCAGATTTTCCTGATGGGCCGCGTGCCAAAGGTTGCCGATCCCTGCTCTAGTGCCTAAAAGATCTGGCTCAGTTAGCCATGGCTGTGACAGGCTCATCAATCTCTAGTTGGCCAAGCACCACCAGAGGGGGGACAGAGCACCACACTGAGTGGGCATGGCATTACATAAGGGTTTAGGCATCATTGTTAGTTAGAAATAATGGTGTTTATTCATCAGGGGTTTGACTTACCAAGAATCCTTTTTGCTGCCTCATATGAATCCAAAACCCCACCATTGCCAAAATGCAACCCAGAAACCTTGTTTGGTTAAAATGGTGTCTATCCATCTGTTTCTTTCTTTCTCCAGTGTAAGGACAAGCAATATAAATATTCCAGTCCTCTTGGAAAGGAGAAGTTGAATGGCTGGATGCACAGTCCTGATCAGTACTTTGAAAGAGGAATGTGGTGTAACTCGGTTGAAAAAGACACCTGCGTGCACACGCAAACACACACACACTTCAGCCTAAAGGTTCCCTGTTGTGAAAATGTTTTTAAAAACTGCTAGATGGTGGAGAGAAAGAAAGAGAGAGACATTCCACTCTAGATCAAAGGAAATAGGATTCAACAGAGCTGGAGTGGCATAGGGCAGATGAAAGTTGGTTTCAGTCAATCATGAAAAGTAACAGCTTTTATTAGCATCACAGAAACAGTGAAAAAGAGAAAATGAAAGAACAAAGGGAGCAGAGAACAAGGGGTTACTCCAGACTGAGTGTAGAGGGTTACCACTAAATGACAGACATAGTTGCTACTCAAATGGTGGATAACTCAGATGGAGCATCCAGGGCTCCAGCACTAAATACAGTCACACATCGCCTCGCGGGTGTGTCAAGAATGTGATGTTCTGTGTTTGAGCAGGCTTTATAAGACAGGTTTTCCAGACCTTAAGTAATTCTAGGAACTCTTCTTTGAACCCTTTCCAATTTTTCAACATTCTTTTGGAAGCGTGAACACCAGAACTGGACACAATATTCCAGTAATTACACATTAATGATTGCAGGTGATGAGTTATTTTACAGATGGGTGAAGTGGGGTCAAATGATTTGCCCAAAGTTAAAGTAAGTCAGTGGCAGAGCTGGGACAAGTACCCTGAAGTCTCAGTCATGTGCTCTAAATACTGAATAATTCTGCATCTCTTGGCTTTGGGTTCAACCTGAACTTGTAACCTTCTAGTCCAGAGGTAAGCACTACAAACTGAGCCATACAGATACCAGCCAAAGGGGGAAGCCCTGGCTGTGGATTGGCATAAATATACTTGCCCTTGTCATGCTAAAGTCTCATTTGAAAAGGGATTTACTATTTATATGTCTGCTTTCCTTATCCATATAGATCTAATACCTCTTAACCTGCTGGCTAATGGCATTCACTCTGCTTGTCCTCAGTATATGCTGCGGAAACCCCCAACTCTTCTTCCCTAACCACATAGCTGAAACAATGGGAAAGCCAGAACAATTTGCCTTTAACAAAGCTGCAAAGCTAAAAATCAAACTGCTTGGTTATCCGTGTCAGCCTTCCTACACGTTACAAATTACACCTTCTGCCAAGCCCGTCAATCAGGAGCTGCCCAGCATGCAAGAAGGGGCCTGCCTCTGGCGGACAAGTATTTCCAAGGTGGAGGAAGAGGGAGGAACCTAACCAGCCTTACAATCAATCTCACACAGTTTCACCTGACCAGAAAATCAGCAACTCGAGACACTCTGCTGCCAAGGGCAGCAGGTAACAGGAGAACAAGCTAGAGATATCACTGGGGAAAACACTATACAGAGCACTTCCCAGGGCATGGCTGTATTCTGGCTAAGATATGGAATAAGGACACAGGCTCTGGCTTTTGATTACCACAGTCCATTTTCATCACCACTAAGACAAATGCAGATGATCTTTGTGTGTTATCCACAGCCCTTCTTGCCCCATCTCTACTGCCCAAGTCTCTATAGGTGTGCACCGCAGAGGATTTTCTGTGCCTCTCAATATTTTTCTGTGTCTAGTCTTACCTTGCTTACACTGAGTGACATAGGCAGAAACGTCTCAGCTCTTCAGCTGAATCTACCCAATCTACCCATGCTGGTTTACTCTGTTCTGCTGTGGGCTGGGCTTGTGCCACATGAAAGAAGGGATAGGAAGAGCTCCAAGGGGCTTTTTGCAGGAATATTCACAGATACTGCCACTTGCTTCTAAAGGCCTGGCTATCGGGTTGCCAGGTGTCCAGTTTTTGACCAAAATGCCCGGTCAAAAAGGGACCCTGGCGGCTCCGTTCAGCACAACTGACCGGGCCGTTAAAAGTCCTGTCAGTGGCGCAGCGGGGCTAAGGCAGGTTCCCTGCCTGCCATGGCTCCGCGCAGCTCCCGGAAGCAGCAGCATGTCCCCACTCCGGCTCCTACTCAAAGGGGCAGCCAGGGGCTCTGCACCCTGTCCCCGCCCCAAGTGCCAGTTCTGCAGCTCCCATTGGCCAGGAACTGCAGCCCATGGGAGCTGCAGGGGCGGCGCCTGCGGACAGGAAAGTGCACAGAGCCTCCTGGCCACACCTCCACATAGGAGCTGGAGGGGGGACATGCCGCTGCTTCCAGGAGCTGCCTGACGTAAGCACCGCCTACAGCCTGCACCCCTGACCTCCTCCTGTGCCCCAACCCCCTGCCCCAGCCCTGATCCCCCTCCCACCCTCCAAACCCCTCGGCCCCAGCCTGGAGCATCCTCCTGCACCCCAAATCCCTCATCCCTGGCCCCACCCCAGAGCTCACACCCCCAGCCCTATCCCCCCCACACACCCAAACTCCTCATTTATGGCCCCACTCCAGAGCCTGCACCCCCAGCCAGAGACCTCATCCTCTCCCGCACGCCAACCCCCTGAGCCAGCCCAGTTAAAATGAGCGAGTGAGTGAGGGTGGGGAGAGTGAGTGACAGAGGGAGGGAGGGAGGGAGGGAGGGAGGGAGAGAGAGGGGGCAGGGCCTCGGAGAAGGGGCGGGGTAGGGGGGCCTCAGACGAGGGGCGGGGAAAGGGTGTTCGGTTTTGTGGAAGTAGAAAGTTGGCAACCCTACTCAGCTATTGACTGCAACACAACAGCCATTAGTGTAAATATTTATTTTTAAATAAACATTTTTATAACAGTAGCATCCAGAGGTTCTAATGAGGATCAGGCCCCATCGTGCTAGGTGTTGTACTGTGCTAAGAGGCAGATAGAGGCCTTTTTATAAAAACTGAACCCCAAAAGCATGGTTTTTAAGAAGAAAGATTTTTTGTTCTGACAAAAAAAGTCCAACCTTTCACCCAAATTTTGTGCACCAAAATGCTGTTCAAAGCTGAGCCGCTGGGTACCAAAATATGAAGGGAAAATTAAGCATGTTTCTGTAGAATAGGAACTGTCCCTTTATGTGCATGGCTGAGTGAATTATGATTGGTGTTTTTTTATGATTTCAGTTCCAACTTTTTGCTAGCTTTGCTCACCTCCCAATCATTAATGTATCTATCCTCTCAACACCACTGTGAGGTAGGTCAGTGCTTTTATCCCTCATTTTACAGGTATGGAAGTGAGGCACAGAAAGAGCGGCTGAGGGTCATACAAGAAGCATATGTCAGAATTGGGAATTGAACTTGGGTGTCTTTACTCTATGGTCAGTGTCTTTATAGACCCTCCTTCCTCCCCAGAGTTGGGTAAATACTACCTAAATAAAAAAAGTCTGTAAATTTGACATACATTTTCTGTATGCAGTGTTGTAGCCATGTTGATTCCAGGATATTAGAGAAACAAGGTGAATGGGGTAATATCTTTGATTGGACCAACTTCTGTATCTCACCAACAGATGTTAGTCCAATAAAAGATAATACCTCACCCATCTTGTCTCTCTGATAAATTTTCTGTGACAGTATTGGAACCACTTTATATTTTTGTTTTCCACAAATCTTATAGCAAACAAATTAGTTTCCTGGTAGAAATGTCCCCCACAATTGTGGATCTGAAGGGAATATTGCAGAATACTTGTGGGAAGGGAATTTTGAATTCTCCTTCATAAGTATTCACACTGGGAACCTAATTCTAGGAATTATTCTCATCCAAAAACAGAACAGAAATAATATCATGTGACCAATCATAATTGCTGTGGGGTCCCCACTCTACAAGCACAAGGCCCTAATCCCACAGACTCTGACTGGTTAGGGGGAGGGCAGAGAAGGAAGCTGGACCCAGAAATTGGAGGAAATCCCACCTCAGACTTCCTGTTGCCAGCCTGCCTCTTATTGGAGAAGAAGAGTGACACCCCAGAGTGGAAGCTCATCCCTGACCAAGTGAGGATAGGGGATTGGTTAGTTCTGGGCCAATTGGCTGGCATGGGGTGTGGCTGGAGAAAGGAGGCGTATGGCTTAGATCAGACCACAGACTGCTGCTGTTGCTGACCTTGAGAAGAGGAGGAGGAGGAAGCCTAAATGAAGCCTGAACCTAAATGGAGCCTGATCTCTAGGAAGCTGCATAGAACACGTTTGCAGCCAAGCTGAGAGAGTGGCTCAGCCACAGGAGAGGAGTTCTGACCAGCATGGCCACTGGGACAGGCACCATCAACATAGTAGAGACTGGGATTCATGGTAGATGAGCTGTTTGGTCCTAGTGGGAGGCAAGCAGTCCTGGGTTGTGATTTGGGATCCATGTGACAAACCCAGCTCTAATTCGGAATACTTGCAATGGACTGTTTAAGAGCAAGCTACAGACTAAGCATTATTCACAGTGTAGCAGGGTGCTGGTGCAAAAGCACCTAATTACCCCTGCTCAGCCAGCTCCAATCAAGAGAAATAGATTGAGGCTGGTGAAACAGACCTGATGCCTGGCCTGGGGATTGGCTCCACCTGCGGGCCCGACAAGCCAGCAGTTATAAGGGCTGGGAGCCAGAAGAAAAGCAGTGAGGGAAAGGTCAGTCTCCTAGCTGTGGGCTGACTCCAGGAAAAGAGGGAACTAACCAGTGGTGAGCTGGAGCCGGTTCGCAAGAACCGGTTGTTAAATTTAGAAGCCGGTGTAGAACTGCTTCCTAAAGGGGCGGGTGGGTGAGCAAACTCTGACCCGCGGGACCGTCCTGCCTGGCCCGCCTGAGCTCCCAGCTGGGGAGGCTCCCCCGGCCCCTCCCCCCACAGAGCCCCTGCGCACCGGGCAGCTCTGCAGCTCCTGCCGCTTTGAGTGGCATGGTAAGGGGGTGGGGCTGCACGGCTGCGCGGCATCCTTACACAGCAGCATGGTAAGGGGGCTGGGAGGAGGGGCTGGATAAGGGGCAGGGAGCGGTTGGAAGGGGCAGAGGCTCAGGGGGGGCAGTCAGGGGACAGGGAATGGGGGGGGTTGGGTAGGCGGGGGAGTTCCAGGGGTCTGTCGGGGTGGTGGTGGATGGGGTCGGGGCGGTCAGGGAGCGGGGCGAGTTGGGTAGGGGGTGGGGGGGTCTCGGGAGGGGATGGTCAGAGGACAAGGAGCGGGGGGGGGTTGATGGGTTCTGGGTTCTGAGGGGGGCAGTCGGGGGCAGGACGTGGGTTGGGGTTTGTACTCACCGCACGGTTCCCTACCGGGTCTTCGGCGGCACTTCGACGGCGCGTGTGTGTGTGTGTGTCTTCACTTGCTCCGGGTGAAGTACCTGCCGTGGAAATACTCCGGGTTTTTGTCGGCGAGTGAAGACACACACACACCCCCCCCCGCCGCCGAAGTGCCGCCAAGGACCCGGTAAGGAACCGGTTCTTAGGATTTTTGGAGCTCATCACTGGAACTAACCCTGTAAGCCTTGTATATACACCGTTACCTCAATATAACACCACCCGATATAACACGAATTCGGATATAACGTGGTAAAGCAGGGCTCCAGGGGGGCGGGGCTACGCACTCCAGTGGATCAAAGCAAGTGCAATATAACGCGGTTTCACCTATAACGCGGTAAGATTTTTTGGCTCCCAAGGACAGCGTTATGTCGAGGTAGAGGTGTAGCTCAACACTGGTGGTGGAAGAACTGTGTGTGTGTAAATAAAGCCACGGGTGCTGCATAACTGGAAACCTCTCTGCACTTTATTGGGACAGCCAGTGGGCTCAAGAAGAGGGGCAGAGCAGGGAACCTGTCGCACACAGACATTATTCAGTGAATAACTTTAAAATAATATAGGAACATGTGGGAAACATCATCTGCTCATGGACAATTCGAGAACAGAAAGAGGTGCAACTTGGGAAACAATTTGTTCATTACAAACCATACTCACCTCACTCCAGGGTTTATCCGGAAGGTGGTTATTACCATCTACCAGAGGGCTGTAGATTCCTGCATCCTTATGAAGGGCTTTGGGCTCTTTTGTTGAGTCATCCTGATGACAAATGCTTGAAGCCTGCAGGAAAGTGCGGTATAATTACTGCTGAGTAATAGTAGCAGGTGGATCTGTTCAGTGCCAAACAGCATGTCAGCGGAGTTGGTCTCAATCTTGGTAGAGGGGACTAAGACCTGAGCGGGAGGAAAGTCATGCAGGAAAAACCATAGGAACAGCTTAGATGTATGTTTGGTTTACTGTTATTTTAATAATAAATCCAACTCCAGAAAGGGAGTAAATTGCAACTGTATGCAATTTGGAATGAAGTGGCAACTACACCTGTTTGAACAAGGTGTGGGATAAAAGCTTCCCCTGGGGAGAAATGGAAGTGGTTGTAAAACACATGCCAGAACATCAGAAACAACTGCCCAGTCTGCAGCTCTCCAACAATAGCTGCAGACCCTTCAAGATGGTTGTTAATGGTCTTAACACCAGTAAAGCCAAACCCCTGGAAGGGAGTGTGCTTGTGGATTCCGTTTAGAGCAGGGGGGCAGCTACACCTGCTGACACCATTTTTGTCCTTCTCTGCTGGAAGGTGCCATAAACTCTCATACTAAAAACTCTGGGATGTAAACCGCCTATTCTTCAGGTCTACGTGGTGGGCTTCATAACGTGGGACTGTATCTGTGAACAATACAGACATATCCCCAAAAAGGATACATTCAGACAGTGAAGTTTTTTTCCCCATAATTGTTGCAAAGTAGTGATGCCAATCCTTGAATCCAGCCATGCTGTGCTTGGCACAGGAACTAAGGGTGGGCTGGGAGACAAAAGGGAGTGTTGCAGAGGCTACAGATGGACAAAGCTCAGTGTTCTGTGGCTATCCTCTTTCCTTTTCTTGATCCTGAGACAATCTTCCCAAGGGGAGAACAGAGATCTGAACGCCAAAGAGTAAGCAATTGAATCAACTTATTGTATACAATGTTATTGTGTATAAAAATAGGTTGAGTAAGGTCTTTTATGAAAGCTTGTAATAAGGTTCTGAACTTGATGGTCTTTATAAATATGTAGAGACGATGGTTATGAATCGATGTATCTGTGTATATAGAATACCTGTAATATGCTTGTGACCTGTATTACAATTTCAAATATACCTCACAGCAGGTTGGGGCTCCTCCCAAGCCAGGTGTTTACACAAAGCCAAATGCAAGTAATGATCCATGATACAACCCAGGAAAAGACAAAGGGAACATTACAGTTAATGGGAAGACATTGAGATGCCCCGGCCATCAAGTCAAGAAGGAATTCCCTCCCCCTGGCCCAGTTCTGAATAACCATGAGCTACCATAGTCAGAGAAAGAGAGGGGGGAAAAAGGTCTCTGCTGTGCAAACTGTGTGTGCCAAAGTGAACCGATAACTGTGGCCAAGTTTCACTCCTTTGAGGGTGCTGAACTAGAGGGGAAAAGTCCCAAAAGACCCATATAACTCATACCCCCAGCGTGTTCCCTACAGTAGGGGGTTGGGAGAAAGGTGTGCTACAGGGGCATAGGGTGGCTGTGCCAGCTCTACAGCACCTCGAGATTCCCTACCTTGGGAGAATCTTCATTTGCCCTCCTGAGGTAACTTTATGGAACCCGGAATGCTGATGTTGCAGCACAAAGCACCATAGTTTGGGCCATATTCTAGCCCACTGTATTAAGTACTGTTGATGTGCTTGGCTCTGTAGACGACACAAATAAAGACACCCCTGCCTGAGGAGTTCCCCATCTGTAGAACTCTTATAAAACTCATCAGAAGATGTTAACACAGGATATTAAACATTCTCTCTCTGTCTCTCTCAAAATGTTTTGGTCAAGAGGGCATTTCACTGCTGTAACCTCCTTTGTGGGCCTCATACAGTAAGAAAGTCTGGACACACTTGAATTAGGAGGGGGCAGTAGCCTGGTGTACTAGTTTTAGGAGGTAATTCCATGTATCCTGGAGGGAAGCATGGGAATCAAAGACAGAGAAGAGACAATGGAGTGGTGAGGCTGGAATTGTTGGCAGAAGAAAGCAGATGGAGGGGACACACTTGGAACCAAGATCCAAGACAAAGACAGGTCTGAAGCTTGCAGGGCTTTTAAAGGTAAGGACAAATTGAACTCTGATCTAGTAGGCAAGGAGGAGCCAAGGATTCAAAGAGGAGAGCAACTCAGTCAGCTTGACAGATGCATAGGATAATCTTACCAGCTGCAATTTGAATAGACTGGAGCGGAGAGAGATGGGAATCAAGAAGGTTGGATAAGAAGTTTCAGTAATTGAGACAGGATGTGACTGGAGCATGGGCAAGCTGTGTTTTAGCTGTCAGGACAGAAATGTAAGGTCAGAGTTTCAATATGTTGTTCCCTATTAAACCAAATTATGATCATGAATCATAACTCTCCCTTCTTGCTTTTTACACCTTACAAGGTTTTATAGATTTAGTCATTTCTTGGTCAAATTGTAAACATTGAGCTCTTTCCTAGTCCAGTCAGTCTCTCCAAGCCCCTAATTCATTTTCTTCTCTGAACTCTCACCAGTTAGTCAATACCTTGCTGGTAATGAGGTCTCAAAAAGTGAATTCACTATTCCAGATGTGGGCACACCATAATCACATGTAGGGACTCTATTATCTCCCTGATTTGAGGCCTGTGTGTATGCCAACATTTTTTTTACAAGTATCTCACATTACAAATGCCCATCTGATGTGCTGTCCCCTATTGCCCCTCAACTTCTTTCAACATTACTGCTTCCTCTATTTTTCCTTTCCACTTCATATTTATATTTCAGGTGACTTCCCCGTCACCTCCCCTGCCCTATGTATTAGCTACATTTTCTAAGTCATTTTCTGTCGATACTTGTTTCCCTCAGCTAGGAGTGGGGCACCTGATCCAACAACAAACAAACAAAAACCCTGTACCCAAGAAAACTTGCCTCTCAAGATTTAGGTAGGTAGGTAGGTGAATACTGGGGCTCCCCCCCCCTTAAACTCTACTCCTTGGAAGCATTTCCCCCCCCCTTGGTGCTCAGGAAGCTCTCTTTATAGTGTGACATGACTTTCCTGATTGGATCTTCAGCACCAGGTCTTGCTTAAATACCTGCTCAATTATCTGACCCTTTATACCTGCATGAGAGCTGAGTCAGTTATGGGTGTTGAGCACTTGAAAAAAATCTTTCCATAGCCCTCTGCTGCTGCTGCTCAGATAGGACCTTCATACTTTACCATGGTGCCCTTATAGCATTTCCTTGTCCTCGCTGGTGGTGTGTGCAACTCACTTTAGTATCATCTGAAAATTTCATTAATGTTCTGTTTACTCCCTCTTACATAGGAGGTGGACTTTAAAAGCAGTTGGGAGGTAGACAGACTTGCGCAAGCCCTGCTTCAGCTAGAGCAAACTTTAACAACCTGTGAACCCCTTTCACTAATGAATATTTCCAGGGATTTTCTCCTTTACCTGAGTATAAATTATAAAAAGCAGTGATCTTGGAAATATAAAATTTGTTTTTATGACATGCTTATTACACACTATTTATTATTAATTATTATTAATCATTACAGTATTTTTATTACATTATGAAAACGGCAACACTCTTCCAAGATCTCAGTTTCGTAGCTTGTATCACTTTGAATAAGCCTGTTATAAGACAAGGCTCCTATGTTTCATCAAGGAGTATCAGATGTGAAACAGCATAAAGGTATTTAAGAAGCCAACTCAAATAGTTCCTTCTACACAAGCATTCAGGTCTTGAGCAGTCCAGGCAAACAACGCATGTTACAACAAAGCTTAAACTTGTTCTTCATAATAATTTTAAAAACAATACTAGCTGCCTATTTAATTTTAAAAACAGCAAAACATATCCACTTCCCTTTCCATTTCTTATAAGGACTCTTGAAGTTTAAATCTCCTCAGTGTGATAGAAATGCTTGCTTTGATCTGCTTAGCTCTTGGAAGTCCAGGGGCTCCAAGCTGCTGGCCCCGTGCTGCCCGGGGTCCCTAGGGACAGCGCTGTCCGCCTTTAGGGAATTTTTTCCCGAGAACCCCCTGTAACATTTTGTGAACCCCCAGGGGTTCACGTACCCCAGTTTGGGAACCACTGAGCTAGAGCACTAAAAATAGTAGCATGGATATTGCAGCACAGGCAGTGACTCGGGTTAGCCACCTGACTCCAGGCTTGAGTGGCTAGCCCAAGCCGCCGCCCGTGTCACAAAGCCCACACTGCTATTTTTAGCATGCTAGCTTGATGGGAATCATATCTCCTAGCTGCAGTGTAGATATAGCTGTAGAGTCCTCATGGGGAAGGCTCCAGGAAAGGAAGTTTCCCAGGTTTAAACAGCCCTGAATATTTCTCATAAAAATACTCATTAAAGTGTGTTCTGTGTTTCAGATCCTAAGGCCTGGTCCACACTAGGGGGGGATGTCGAAGTAAGATACGCGACTTCAGCTACAAGAATAGCGTAGCTGAAGTCAAAGTATCTTACTTCGAAGTACCGCGACTTACCTCGCGTCCTCGCGGCGCGGGATCGACGGCCGCGGCTCCCACGTCGACTCCGCTACCTCCGCTCGCCCTACTGGAGTTCCGGAGTCGAAGGGAGCGCGTTCGGGGATCGATCTATCGCGTCCAGACGAGACGCGATATATCGATCCCCGATATATCGATGGCTACCCGCCGATCCGGGCGGGTAGTGTGGACGTAGCCTAAGAAACGTAATGCTGTCAGCTGTAAACTGCTACACAAGAGTTGTCAAACTTCTGCTTAGGATTTCAAGGCCTATATTGTAATATTGGGAGAGGGGAGGAAAGGGTTAGTAGCCACTACACAAGAATTGAAATCTAAGGAGGAAGCTTTATAATTGACTCTGAGTTGTGGTTCAGACATAATAGTAATTTGGTTTTGGTATCAAAATATTTAACCAGCTTCAAGTTACAAATCAGACTGACTTGGATAAAACACATTAGTTGGGGTTTATACCCAAATGGACAGCCACACTCTTAGATACCTTAGGATTTATAAGGATTAATTATTTGTTGTGTTAATCTGATGATTTAACTAATTCATTCATTCCAATCCAATATCGATACTAATTTGTTGACTTGATTTTGGTTAGATCATAGCATTATAGAATCACAGAAAAGTAGGGCTAGAAGAGACCTTGAGAAGTCATCAAGTCCAGTCCCTGTACTGTGGCATGACCAAGTAGACCTAGACCATCCCTGACAGGTGTTTGTTCAACCTGTTCTTAAAAGCCTCCAGTGAGGGGGAGTCCACAACCTCTTTTGGAAGCCTGCTCCAGAGTTTAACTACCCTTATAGTTAGAAAGTTTTTCCTATTATTTAACCTAAATCTCACTTGCTGCAGATTAAGCCCATTACTTCTTGTCTTCCCTTCAGTGGATGTGGAGAACAATCAGGAGCGCCACCAGCTTTTTCGCTGCCCTAGGTGGCGGAAGGTCCCGCCCCCGAAATGCCGCCCCCGACAGAGGCGGCAGAAGGGCCCGCCCCCAAAATTCCGACAATGACCGGGGCGCCGGCGCCCCCCAAATGTTAGCACCCTAGGCAACCGCCTAGGTCGCCTAATGGGTTGCGCTGGCCCTGAGAACAATTGATCACCATCCTTTTTATAACAGCCCTTAACGTATTTGAAGACTGTTATCAGATGTCTTTGGAACCTTTCTTCATAGGTCAAGTTTTCTAAACCTTTTTTATTGCTCTGCAATTTGTCCACATCTTTCCTAAAGTGTAATGCCCACAATTGGATTTAGTATTCCAGTGCCAAGCGGAGTGGGACCTCTCATGCCTTACATATGACCTCTTCCTGTTAATACAACCCAGAATATTAGCTTTTTCCACAGCTGCATTAAATAGCTCCTGATGGAGCCATATTGGCCTATTACTATTCTTCCTAGCTTTCCTTTGCCTTAGGATACTTTGTAGTTGTGCCTTGAATATTGTCTCCTTGAGAATCTGCCAGGTCTCCTGAACTCCTTTTCTGTTAGATCTTTTTCCTATTAGACCTTACTTACTAGTTCTATGCATTTGTTAAAAATTTTTTTTTTTAAGTCCATTGACCTGCTGTTAGGGTGACCAGATGTCCCAATTTTATAGGGACAGTCCCGATTTTTGGGTCTTTTTCTTATATAGGCTCTTATTACCCCCCATCCCCTGTCCCGATTTTTCACACTTGCTGTCTGGTCACCCTACCTGCTGCTGCTGCTCTCCCTCCCTCCTTTCCTTGGAATCATGAAATCTATCATTTCATGATCACTTTCACCCAAATTGCCTTCCACCTTCAGATTTGCAATTCCTTCCTGTTGGTCAGGATCAAGTCTAAAATGGCTGTCCCCCTAGTTATTTCCTCCACTTTCTGAAACAAAAAATGTACCCACTACATTCCAAGAACTTTGTGTTTTGCTGTATTACTTTTCCAAAAGATGTCTGTATAGTTAGTCTCCCATTACTATCAGGTCTTGTGTTTTGGATATTTCTAAAAAAACGACAAGGAGTCCGGTGGCACCTTAAAGCCTAACAGATTTATTTGGGCATAAGCTTTCATGGGTAAAAAACCCACTTCTTCAGATGCATGCAGATACATGGCAAGAAGTAGGCTTTTTACTCACAAAGGCTTATGCCCAAATAAATCTGTTAGGATTTAAGGTGCCACCGGACTCCTCGTTGTTTTTGTGGATACAGACTAACACGGCTACCCCTCTGATACTTGGATATTTCTGTTATTTGTTCTAGAAATGCCTCATCCAAAACCTCTTTCTGATTTTGTGATCTCTAGTAGACCCCTACCATGACATCACTCTTATTTTTTACCCAGAGACTCTCAACTGGTCTGCCTCCCACCTTCTTCTGGCCGCAGAACACATGCATATATTCTTGATGTATAATGTAACACCTCCTCCCTTTTTACCCTTCCTGTCTTTCCTGAACAAGATATACCCTTCTATACTAATATTCCAGGTATGAAACTTGTCCCACCAAGTCTCTGTGATGCCAGTTAAGTAATAATTTAGCTTATGTATCAATACTTCCAGTTCTTCCTGTTTATTCCCCGTACTCTTTGCATTTGTATATAGACATCAAAGATGCTGAGCAGATTCCCTCACTGACTTCCCTCTTGTTGGTCCTACGACCCTACTGTAATTTTCCCTCTATTAATTTCACGTTTTTATATGTATCTGTGGGCTTTTGACAGCTGCCGCCATTGAACCTAGCATAAAGCTTTCCACACTAGGTTGGCAAATCAGTGCGTGAAGATGCTCTTCCCTTTCTTGGTCGGGTGGCCTCCATCTCTTCCCAGCAGACCATCCCAGAACAGCACCCCATGGTTGAGGAAGATGAAGCCCTCTTGCTAACACTGTCAGTACAGCCATGCATTCATCTCCAGGATGTGCATGTCCCTGCCTGGGCCCTTACCTTCAACTGGAAGGATGAACAGGAACACAACCTGTACCCTGACCCCTTTTGCCTTAGCTCCCAGAGCCCTGTAGTCACTGCTGATCTGCTCAGGGTCAGACCTGGCAGTATCATTAGTGCCCGTGTGGAAGGCCAGTATGGGGTAGTGATCAGAGGGACAGATGAACCTCGGCAACCTTTCTGTAATGTCTCAGACACAGACTCCAGGCAGGGAGCACACCTCCCAGGACATCATGTCAGGTTGGCAGATGGAAGCCTCCATTTCCCTCAGAAAGGAGTCCCTGACAACCCTCACTGTGTCTCCTCCTCTTGGGTGTAGTGAGCATGAGCCTCCCAGCCTTGGGGGGAAATGGCTCCCCCTCCTCAGCTACTGGCATCTGCTCCTCACTCCTGTTGCCTGTACAGCATATCAATCTTCACCTCGATGGACAGGTGGCCTGGGTGGAGGGTAGAGCACTGTGTACTGTCTGAGGTGGCCAGTTAGCTAGTTGCCTCCTCACTGAGCAGCCAGTTATCCTTTCTCCTCTGGTGCTGCTGTTATTATCTGTAGTCAGCTAGCATCCTCCATCCCATATGTCTCCATGTGAATCCTGTCAATGAAGTCCTCAAGTTCCCAGTTGCTACACAGATGAGTCACCGCCTCCTGCATCTCTTTTACCTGCTTCCGGAGGGACTCCACCGACAGACACCTCTACACCTGGTGATTCCCCCTACCTGGCTTTCATTGGAAGGGATATGCAGGCCACATTCCTGGCAAGTCAAGAGCAGGGCCTGGGTTGAAGCCACAAGGGTCAGGGTGCCTGTCTGGTGGGGGCCCCTACAGGTGCAGGCAGAGGAAGAGCTAGCCTTTTCCTCCCAGGGTGGGTTCCTCCTTGTAGAGTACCTGTAAATTAAGGAAACAAAAGAACCAAAAACCAACTCACAACCCTACCTCCCTGCTTCCTTCCACTGGTGAACTCAGGTTGCTAATTCCCTTGTCTTCCAGGTGTCTTCGTCCACCATCTGTGTTGTATTGCTTTGTTCATAGTTTAGTATTATTGATAGGATCTTAGCTTTCATGTTGTTTTCTTGATGTTATTTTTGTTTGTATGATAGGTGTAATAAAACTTACAAAATTGATACTAAGTCACATTCCTTTCAATAAGCTATGTGGGTCCAGACTCTCTGAGGACCTGGCTGGATATCAACAGGTCAACCTAAAAGCCTGATCTGCTCCCCCTAATTAGTCTTTGGTTCTCACAGAAGGGATGGAAGAGAAAGAGAGCTGTCATTCTGCATTGAAACTGAGGCTATGTAAAAAGCTTTCTGAATCAGTGTAGCCATCCCTCAGAATCACCTCCAATTTAATAACACCAGATGTATGAAAAGCCAGACAGCAATTTTGTCTCTCAGTCTCAAACAAACTAGCGAAAGATAAATTGCCGAGATGTGAATCAGTATAATCTTCATTTGCTGCCCAGCATGTGGGCTGGTATTGCACTGCAAAAAGAAGTAAGAGACTGAGGCACATGAACTAGGAGCACACAGGTCCAGAGCCTGAAAGGTATTTAGGTGCCTAATTTCCATTGATTTCCCTAGCCGCAAAACCTAGCCTGGAATGTGAACTAGCTTGGCTAGAAGAGGAGGCCACATCCTAATGCCCTGGCTATGTTGCTTAAATATTTAAGCTCTTTTTTTGGTAACAGCTACTGACAAAAGCTGCTTCATATTCAGAGGAACTGGAAGCCCTGACATCCATTATGTCCAGGAAAGGACTAAGCCTATAAGGGACTTGGACAGATGGTGCAATATATTTCACTGTGCTGTTGCAATGGACAATGGTAATATGGTGGTGTGGGTGGGTGAGTGAGTGGGGGGCTTTCAGAGCAGATCCCACAGCCATTTTGCAACTTTGTACTTTGCCTGCATTTGGAACAACCTTCACTGGCCCACCAGGGACCTAGTCCTGTAGCCCTTATTCGGCTGAGCAGTCCAGCTGATCTCAATGGCATTATTTACAAAAGTAAGGGCTGTATGGTGTCGGGTTGTACCTGTGGGTCCCTTTCTGAACCAAGGGTAGAAGAGAGTGAGTTGGTGGTTGAATTTAATTTTTAGCATGTGTGTACATGTATTATTGTGGCAAGGCAATTCCTTTGCTGACTCAGTATTTCTCCTTCTGGTGGTGGGGGCCTGGAGTAAATCAGTCTTACTCCAGAAGATTTTAGTTCTTTTGCTTTAGTTTATTTTTACAATATTTACAAAGTGAGAATCAGGGTGGACTGGAGTAGTTCTCTTAAGCAAAAAAACAAACTCACAACTCAAAAGATATACATTTCCTTGTCCCCCTCACAGGGCGTTGACTTCCTATGCTGGCTTCTGGTTGCCAGTCCTTCCACAAGCAGAAGTAAATTTGATTGTTTCTCCTGTAGGGAGGAGAGCAGCTTTTTCTCTCTGCTGCCCTGAATCCAGGAATTGGAGCCTGAATGCTGATAGCTACTATTCAGTGTTTGATCTAATAGGAAAAATAGGGGCTCATTACATTCCTATACATTTAGCCATTGGGTTTGCAAAAAGCACCTTCACTATGTGAACCCAACGCAGTGATGTCTGCCTGAGTCTGCAGCCAGTCTGAAACGTTAACTAATTAGCAAATTAACTGGATAGTTATATAGTAATGACAAACTTTTGCAGATCATTGTGAGTGCTTTAGAGGTCTGGCATCCACGCTGGAGGAAGGGTGGAGACTGGGCAGGCTAGGGGCAGGAATGGGTGAACTGGTGGGTGGCGTATCATTTCCCTTCCAGCCCTGTGGAAATTACCCAGCCTGAGCCTCAGTTATATTTTCCATGGAGGTTGTCCCCAGCCCAAGATGGGCCAAAGGAGAAGCTACAGCCAAGGGGAGTCCTTAGTAGCACAGTGCCAATGGAGCTGCTGTGTCGTGGATGGTGTGGGAGACCAGGGCCAATCCAGAGGCATAGGGCTTCCATGTGGATGATCCAGGTCCCTGCTAATCTTTGGGGATCATCCAGATTTGTGGGCATGAAGGGATTCTTGTGTAGATTTCCTTCCCCAGAACCCCCTCTCATGGGTTTTATTGTGGGAGGAGGTGATCCAGTGCTGTGTAGTTATAATAAATCTAGTAGAAAGAAGCCTACTGCTTAGGTCTAGTGGCCTAGTACTGCTCAGCACCATAGGAACTGAGTGCTCTTGAGTTCTACATGTCTGCCTTTGCCACTGAGACTCAATCCACAGCCTTAGGCAAGTCACATCACTTCTTAATCTTCATTTCCCCTTTTGTAAAGACCATAGGTAATAACGCAGCCACCTATCTCAGAGGCATGTAAGAATTAATTAATATTAGTAAAATGCTTTGAAGGCAAGATCCAAGTATTATTAATAATTCACCTCCAATTTGCACTGTGCCTTAGAAGACAGAAGTAATTTACCATGTAATGATGCAATACTTACCTAATGCCAACTTAAGCCCATGAATGCATGTGCAGGCTTGCGCTGACATTAACGGAAACTGCTATATAAAGGCTTCCAAGTAGACCTGGTTTGGAATTTTTCAATGAAACAAAAACATTTGGCAGAAACGTCGTAATTTTGATGAGACTTTCATTGGAAAGTTTTCTCAGGTCTAGGCTGGAACTTCTAGAGCAGTGGTTTTCAAAACAAATTTTCTGGTGACTGAGTTAAAGAAAATTGTTGATGGTCGCGACCCAACGGAGCTGGGGATGAGGGGTTTGCGGTGTGGGTGGGGCTCAGGGCTGGGGCAGAGGGTTGGGGTGCGGGGGTGAGGGCTGTGGGGTGGGGGGCCGGGAATGAGGGGTTCAGGGTTTGGGGGGGCTCAGGGCTGGGGCAGGGGATTGGGGTGCAGGAGGTGGTCAGGGCTGGGGGTGAAGACTATGGGGTTGGGCCAGGGATGAGGGGTTTGGGGTGAAGGAGGGGGCTCTAGGTTTGGGGGGGCTCAGAGTTGGAGCAGGTGGTTGGGGTATGGGAGGGCGTCAGGGCTCTGGGGTGGGGGTGCAGGCTCTGGGGTGGGGCCAGGGATGAGGGGTTTGGGGTACAGAAAGGGGCTCCAGGTTTGGGGGGGGCTCAGGGATGGGGCAGGGGATTGGGGCGTGGGGTTGGGGTGCGGGCTTACCTTGGGCGGCTCCCAGTCAGTGGCGCAGTGGGGGTACTAAGGCAGGCTTCCTGCATGTCCTGGCACCACAGACCATGCTGCGCCCTGGAAGTGGCCAGCAGCAGGTCTGGCTTCTAGGTGGAGGTGCGCAAGTGGCTCCACGCGGCTCTCGCCCGCAGGCACCTCCCTCCCAGCTCCCATTGGTTGTTTCCCGGACGATGGGAGTGCGGAGCCAGTGCTTGGGGCAGGGGCAGAGCGCGGAGCCCCGGGGCCACCCCACCTAGGAGCTGGACCTGCTGCTGGCCGCTTCCAGGTCGCAGCGCAATGTCAGAACAAGTAGGGACTAGCCTGCCTTAGCCGGGCAGCACCACCGACTGGACTTTTAACGGCCCCATCAGCGGTGCTGACCAGAGCTGCCATGAGCCAATGCCTTACAATCTGCAACCCAATACTGGGTCACGACACGCAGTTTGAAAACCACTGTTCTAGAGACAGAGAGACACCCACCCCAGTGTCGCCAATTGGTTAGGGTGCTCACCTGTGATTTGGGAAACCTATGAGGAAGTAGGGACTTGATCCTGGCTCTTCCCCATCCAAGGAGAGTACCCTAACCACTGGGCTATTGGCTATTCTGGGAAAGCAATTTTGCTCTCATGTGTTTTCATGAAACGTTTCAAAAGATCTTGGTTTCATTCTTATGTGGAACAAAATCTGAAACTGTGAAATTTTTCACAACATGGCCAGGTCTACTTCTCTTGGCAAAATTTAGCTCCATGTAAATACTCAGCCGCTACCTGGTTTAAGCACATGAAATTAGTATTTATAGGATATGTGTGTCTTGTGTATTATGTTACCCAGATCCCATGGTGAACACAGTGATTTAGATTTATAAACTACATAATGTGTATGCAATTTAAAATCTATTTATTAATATATTAATTTAAAAAATGACCGAGAGGGCTACAGGGTTTTTCAGCTTATAAGGCAACATGCATGGGGTATTCATTTTCTTCTTCAGACTATTCCAACATACGCCTGCATAGGATTTTTCTCCTACTGTTTACCCCATTCATTACCATACCTAGGCACTAAATGGAAACACCATCAGAAGTATTTGCTGGGCTACAAAAGGGCAGGTTTGAGTTTCAAGGGAACTAGATTTAGTGCAGAAAAGCAAAGAGACCTATAAACATAAGTAGCTGTTAGAGGAAATGGAGAGAAAAAAGCGGTGCTTTAACTCAGCTCCCTAGTTTATAGGTGAGAGAACTGCAGCCTGCAGATTTGTCTACCTGCTTCCTTGCTGTCAGAAGCTGAATGAGGGTGAATGTGAATAATTCTGGTTAGTCCATAGGTAGCTCTGCTATGGAGAAGGGGAGCTGGTACCCACTGTAATAACCTGCAACAGAGTCATCCTTCCTTTGTGCAGTACATGAAGACCGGCAAGCAAGACTTCATGAATGTCTCATTTATAGCCTTTCTGGAGCTCTAGACACATTTTACTTCTATGGTTTATGAAGACACAGCCCATACACATCAAGGGGTGGGACGGGGTGTACCTACCCTGCACTAGCCCCAAAAGAGTTAGCTGTGCTGTGCAGGCTGAGGAAGCCCCACCCCTCCAACTCTGCTGGGCATGCTCAGCCTGGAGGCAGAGTATAAAAGGAAGCAGTCCAACTCACTCCAGGCAGGCTGCCGAAGGGGGAGGATGCAGACTCTTGGCTCTCTCCAGGGAGCTGCTACAAGTGCCGACTACAGAGCCAGAGCACACAGAGTTCCAGACAGACTCCAGGCTGCCTCATGAGCCTGGAGAAGAGACCGTGCCAGCAGGAGCTATGCCACCTGAGGACCCCAGAGACCTGGGGGAACTATGGAGTATTGCAGAGGGAGAAAGGATAGGAAGCAACACAGGGTATTTAGACTCTTCTCTGGTGAGTGAACCGGGGAACCAGTCAGTGTGTTTTGGGAGGATCCCCACTGACTCGGTGTTGAGCACACCCACCACTGCCAGGGCCCTGGGCTGGGACTTGGAGGAGAAGAAAGGGCCCGAGTCCCCCTACCCTGGGTGCCACACACCCCTGAGTGGTGCCCCACTTCCCCAACAGGCTAATAGACCACACAATTCCACAGAGTGGGAGACTTTATTGACTCTGACCATTAGGCCATGCTGCCCTGGGTGGAAGGGTGACCTTATTGATGCTGGCCACTAGGCCATACTACCATGTTTATATTAAGTGGCACCAGCATAAGAACTAACTGTCTGTGGTACAGCCTTTTCCCTTCTTTTTGACCTCACGTGACGCGACACCCTGTGATGGGGTGTACCTACCCCGTGACAAGGGGGAAAGAAATATGCCCATCTGAACAAAGCATTCTTGTCAGCAGCCAGAGAGACTGAAATTCAACAGGTTAATGCCGGTGCCAATGTAGAGGATTCCCAATTTGAGGGGCAAACTCTGTTATGCATGGACAGTAACAAGTGGCATGAGGAAGTCTTAACATTTTTAATAACATTGTCCAAGTTTTTACATGGAGTACAAAAGCCTCCAGTAGCCTAATTGCAAGCATCTAATGTTAAAGGAAGGAAAGACTAGTGAGTATGAGATGGCAAGGGGAATGAAGTTCATCAGGTGAGGGGGAGATGAGGAAATCCATCACTGTTGTGGGAGCCAGCCAGCCATACAGGGAGATGGAAGTTGTACTGCTTGTTACAACACAATGTAGGAGTGGTTCTCAACCTNGGTCTCAGGCCTGGGGCAGGTGGTCAGGGTATGGGAGGGCGTCAGGGCTGGGGGTGGAGGCACTGGGGTGGGGCCAGGGATGAGGGGTTTGGGGTACAGAAAGGGGCTCCAGGTTTGGGGGGGGGCTCAGGGATGGGGCAGGGGATTGGGGCGTGGGGTTGGGGTGCGGGCTTACCTTGGGCGGCTCCCAGTCAGTGGCGCAGTGGGGGTACTAAGGCAGGCTTCCTGCATGTCCTGGCACCACAGACCATGCTGCGCCCTGGAAGTGGCCAGCAGCAGGTCTGGCTTCTAGGTGGAGGTGCGCAAGTGGCTCCACGCGGCTCTCGCCCGCAGGCACCTCCCTCCCAGCTCCCATTGGTTGTTTCCCGGACGATGGGAGTGCGGAGCCAGTGCTTGGGGCAGGGGCAGAGCGCGGAGCCCCGGGGCCACCCCACCTAGGAGCTGGACCTGCTGCTGGCCGCTTCCAGGTCGCAGCGCAATGTCAGAACAAGTAGGGACTAGCCTGCCTTAGCCGGGCAGCACCACCGACTGGACTTTTAACGGCCCCATCAGCGGTGCTGACCAGAGCTGCCATGAGCCAATGCCTTACAATCTGCAACCCAATACTGGGTCACGACACGCAGTTTGAAAACCACTGTTCTAGAGACAGAGAGACACCCACCCCAGTGTCGCCAATTGGTTAGGGTGCTCACCTGTGATTTGGGAAACCTATGAGGAAGTAGGGACTTGATCCTGGCTCTTCCCCATCCAAGGAGAGTACCCTAACCACTGGGCTATTGGCTATTCTGGGAAAGCAATTTTGCTCTCATGTGTTTTCATGAAACGTTTCAAAAGATCTTGGTTTCATTCTTATGTGGAACAAAATCTGAAACTGTGAAATTTTTCACAACATGGCCAGGTCTACTTCTCTTGGCAAAATTTAGCTCCATGTAAATACTCAGCCGCTACCTGGTTTAAGCACATGAAATTAGTATTTATAGGATATGTGTGTCTTGTGTATTATGTTACCCAGATCCCATGGTGAACACAGTGATTTAGATTTATAAACTACATAATGTGTATGCAATTTAAAATCTATTTATTAATATATTAATTTAAAAAATGACCGAGAGGGCTACAGGGTTTTTCAGCTTATAAGGCAACATGCATGGGGTATTCATTTTCTTCTTCAGACTATTCCAACATACGCCTGCATAGGATTTTTCTCCTACTGTTTACCCCATTCATTACCATACCTAGGCACTAAATGGAAACACCATCAGAAGTATTTGCTGGGCTACAAAAGGGCAGGTTTGAGTTTCAAGGGAACTAGATTTAGTGCAGAAAAGCAAAGAGACCTATAAACATAAGTAGCTGTTAGAGGAAATGGAGAGAAAAAAGCGGTGCTTTAACTCAGCTCCCTAGTTTATAGGTGAGAGAACTGCAGCCTGCAGATTTGTCTACCTGCTTCCTTGCTGTCAGAAGCTGAATGAGGGTGAATGTGAATAATTCTGGTTAGTCCATAGGTAGCTCTGCTATGGAGAAGGGGAGCTGGTACCCACTGTAATAACCTGCAACAGAGTCATCCTTCCTTTGTGCAGTACATGAAGACCGGCAAGCAAGACTTCATGAATGTCTCATTTATAGCCTTTCTGGAGCTCTAGACACATTTTACTTCTATGGTTTATGAAGACACAGCCCATACACATCAAGGGGTGGGACGGGGTGTACCTACCCTGCACTAGCCCCGAAAGAGTTAGCTGTGCTTTGCAGGCTGAGGAAGCCCCACCCCTCCAACTCTGCTGGGCATGCTCAGCCTGGAGGCAGAGTATAAAAGGAAGCAGTCCAACTCACTCCAGGCAGGCTGCCGAAGGGGGAGGATGCAGACTCTTGGCTCTCTCCAGGGAGCTGCTACAAGTGCCGACTGCAGAGCCAGAGCACACAGAGTTCCAGACAGACTCCAGGCTGCCTCATGAGCCTGGAGAAGAGACCGTGCCAGCAGGAGCTATGCCACCTGAGGACCCCAGAGACCTGGGGGAACTATGGAGTATTGCAGAGGGAGAAAGGATAGGAAGCAACACAGGGTATTTAGACTCTTCTCTGGTGAGTGAACCGGGGAACCAGTCAGTGTGTTTTGGGAGGATCCCCACTGACTCGGTGTTGAGCACACCCACCACTGCCAGGGCCCTGGGCTGGGACTTGGAGGAGAAGAAAGGGCCCGAGTCCCCCTACCCTGGGTGCCACACACCCCTGAGTGGTGCCCCACTTCCCCAACAGGCTAATAGACCACACAATTCCACAGAGTGGGAGACTTTATTGACTCTGACCATTAGGCCATGCTGCCCTGGGTGGAAGGGTGACCTTATTGATGCTGGCCACTAGGCCATACTACCATGTTTATATTAAGTGGCACCAGCATAAGAACTAACTGTCTGTGGTACAGCCTTTTCCCTTCTTTTTGACCTCACGTGACGCGACACCCTGTGATGGGGTGTACCTACCCCGTGACAAGGGGGAAAGAAATATGCCCATCTGAACAAAGCATTCTTGTCAGCAGCCAGAGAGACTGAAATTCAACAGGTTAATGCCGGTGCCAATGTAGAGGATTCCCAATTTGAGGGGCAAACTCTGTTATGCATGGACAGTAACAAGTGGCATGAGGAAGTCTTAACATTTTTAATAACATTGTCCAAGTTTTTACATGGAGTACAAAAGCCTCCAGTAGCCTAATTGCAAGCATCTAATGTTAAAGGAAGGAAAGACTAGTGAGTATGAGATGGCAAGGGGAATGAAGTTCATCAGGTGAGGGGGAGATGAGGAAATCCATCACTGTTGTGGGAGCCAGCCAGCCATACAGGGAGATGGAAGTTGTACTGCTTGTTACAACACAATGTAGGAGTGGTTCTCAACCTGTCTATCAGTGTGGGCCACATATGCAGATCTGTGTGTGTTATGTGGGCCACATTCACACAATATATACACTACCTGTACATCTACAGAAAAAATAAGGTTTAGTATTTATTATATGACAGCAATACAATTCAGATTGATATAGTACCTTTCATTTCAACACAGGTAAATGTCTACCAAGAGAATTTTATTTTAGCAAAATAAGTCAATACATTAACGGTTAGAAATTAATTTGTTGTAAGGGTGGCATGGCAGGTGTATTGCCACCTTCACTTGTGTGCTGCTGCTGCGGCTGGGTTGAGCACCTGGAGAGTGCATCTGCGGAGCCTGCCTGCAAGGTTTGGGAGCCTGGCCTCGTGCAGGACACACACCCCGTCCCCCGGGACTGCCCCCCAGCCCCTCCCCAGGTTGCCCCTCCAGCCAGGGAATGCCTCTCCATCATCCCACCCCCTGGGACTATCCCCTCAGCATCCAGCACCTCCACCACTGGGCTGGCACATGTGCCTGCCCTGCAGAAACAGGGTGCCCTGTCCAGGGCAGCACGGTTCCCCCCAGGGACTGTCCCCTCCAGCATCCAGTCATCAACCCAGGGACTGCCCACTCTGGCACCCACCAAGGGACTGCCCCCTCCCCCAGCACCAGTCTTCCATCCAGGGACTGTGCCCCAGTATCTAGCCCCCCATCCAGGGACTGCCTCCAGCCAGGAGTCCCCCCACCTAGTGTGTGTCCCCCATCTACCAGCTGCACCCCCCCTCCCTGTGGCCCTAGCCCCCTGCACCCCCTCCCCATGCTCGCTGGTCTCCTACCTTGGCTGCCCATAGCTGAGCTTTACAGCCTGCCTTGACCACCAGTGGCTGAGGTCCTAGTGCCGGGGAGCATGTTCCAGCTGGGGTCACTGGACCCACAATTCTGCAGGGTGGGTGCTGATCACCCTGGCCTCCTGCTGATGCTGCTGGGCCCAATCCTGCTGGGGGGGTAGGGGGCTGATGCCACTGGGCCTGATCCTGCCCTGGGGGGGGAGGGGTGATGCTGGGCCTGATCCTGCACAACCCCATTTTTGCACTGACTCTGCCTGGGGCAGGTGCCCCTCCCGCCCTACCCTAGTTACAGCCCTGAGAATGTCACATGGGCCACTGCTGTGTGCTGATTGGGCCACAGGTTAAGAACCACTGCAAGGGAAGCTCTCTCAGTTCTCACTGGATCTCGGGTGAAGGTTCAGGATTGGCACGTACCATGGCATGCACCAAGAGTCTCAGACTCTGGGTGACACCAGGGTACATGGCCAAAACTTTGGTTTGTGTCTGCCAAATTCTCTGAGTGGGCTTTGCCAAGTAATGGAGTCACTACACTTCCCACTCAGACCGGGGCTGGGATTGTTCTAGGCTTTGCCTTCCAGGATAGTGGCTTCTCAAGTCCTATTGACTTCAGTAAGACCTAAGCATGTGCTTAAAGTTAGGCATATACTTAAGCACCCTTCCTGAACCTGGGCCTAAATGTACAGTATTTTTTTCTTTAGCAGAGGATATCTGAAGAGGCGAAAATACTGCATGTTTAGGCCTAGATTCAGGGCGAGCGCTTAAGCCTAGGCCTAAGCATGTGCTTAGGTCCTACTGACGTCAATAGGACTTAATAATGTACTTAAGTACTTTCCTTAAATACTATGGTGGGTTCTATAGAAAAACCCTAAGATAAACAAACCAAAATGAATAAAGAAATGGAATGAAAAGCTGTTCCAGAGGAGCATGCTGTGAAATCTGAAGGTAGAGAAATTTTTCCTTTTCAGGATGTGAAAGCAAATGGAACACTGTTCATAGGCCAAATGTATAAAGGAAATTTCTGAGTTTTTTCCTATCCCCACACCTCTAATATTTCAATTGTGTTGAGTCTGATTAGCACGTTAATTCCATATAGACTTTTACCTTCAGCACTGTGTTAAAACCCAGTCTCCTCAAACGCTTCATTATGTCTCAGTCTTTGTATTATTGAAATATTCATTGTGAGAGATGTAACTCGGGCTGTTGCTAAATGATTGGTATTCGTGGCTGCTGTCTCTGAGGGGATTTGGTGAGATCAGCTTCATGTAAGAAGCGATTCTGACCAGGCTAGAATTCTTTAGTAATCTGTGGAAGCAGTTTTCTCATGGTTAGTGGAATGGGCTGAATTATAAAAATAATGGAGTGGTTTTTGTTTCAGATGTCTTTTTATTGGAGTTGTATATTCACATTGTTTTGAATGGAGTAATGCAAAATGACATTTTTGCTGGATATATTAAAGACTGGCTAGTGGAACTCCCATTACCAAACACACTTTTGCATAATACAGCTGATAACATAACATCTTTCAAGCAAAGCAAATCTCTAGGGTTTATTTGGGTTGCACATATTGAGTTGTGATCCTCCTGCTTTACATACAAAGGTAGCTTTTCAGTAATTAGTGTAAAACATTCTCTGGACACACTGAAACTGTTGCTATTGTTAACTGAACTTGTATAGAGGAGCCATGATTAAGCTATATTAATAGTACATTTATGTTAACAGCATGGTGACAGTAATAGATACATAGCTATATATAGACCTGCAACTGAATAGAGAGCCCGTGGTTCCTTTCTTAATTTGTGCAACTTCACCAGATAGTATTGTTCACTGATAAACAGAATTTGGAATAATGTTACGGCAGAGTACAAGGTATGTTAGTTGTTGGGAAAACAAAGGGTCTGAATGGAGTTGCTGCCTCTTCTGGTGGGTGGGTGTGTTTGTGTGTGTGGTTTTATTTATTTATTTTTATTTATATATGTGAGAATTGTATGCTCCTGAAAACATCGAGTCTGCCCCTAAACAGAGAATTGGGGAGTTAGTGTTTTTCAATTGTTTGGTTACATTGTATCATAATAGGTAGAGCTGTGTTGTTAGCTAATACACACATTAGGCATCGTATATACCATGTTAATAGGTATTATGTGCATGGTATTAATAGAAAGTGTTGGGAAGTCATGTTAACTGAATGTATTCTGTTCATCCATGTCCAGCATCCCACTACACTCTGCAAAGCTGAGCGCTTAAGAGCCTGGGACTGGAGGTTCTTGGCTTTCAGTCAGCGCCAGAAGCCTGGAAGCACAAGCTGCCGAGGAGCCGGATGGGCAAGCTAGCAAGAAACCAGACCAGTTTCCTGTGGCAACCAGGCAGATTTTGAAACCCACATGTTTTCCACAGCAACGTCATTGAGATCAAACGGTCTCAGTGAAATGATTAGACTTCAGCAACTTGCAACGTTCCACTGGAGAATTTGCAAGCAGCTTTAATAACAGGGTTATTCCCCACTTAGTCTGACTCTCTAAGTAAGAGGTGTCATTGAACCCAATGAGGGAAGAGCTATTTGTGGAGATGCGCCTTCGTAAATTGCACCCAGTTAGTATGGGATGGGTGCCTTAGAAAATGCATCATTGATATTATTAGATGCATATCAGTAAGAGATCAGGCAGGCAGAGTTGCAGGAAAGTGACCTTTATTAGGCCTGCTAAGTGACCAATGGTACATGACAAGGCTCCAGAGTTTGAGTGAAAGCAGCCCCTGCCCCAGCTTGAATTACTGAGCCCCTATTTCTCTAGCTTCTCTCCTGCTAAGTCTTCTCCAATTCCACTCATCATACTACAATCTTATTATTCCTTGGGAAAGCTAAACACATAGGTTACTGATAGGACCTGGACGTCACCTTTTTGTTACTGCTACGCTCCTAGCCGTGGATATAATGGACCAAATTCTCTGTTGGTGTAACTCTATTCACTTCAATGGAGTTACTTTAACAGAACATTTTGGGATACCAATGGCACACTGGAAAGGAAACTCCGCCCATGTGCAACCAGAAGTGAAACCCACAATGGTGTGATAATGACAGATCCCTAGGAATGCAATGGGCTTTTTTCTGGAGGCAGAAGTTATATTTTCCTATTTGGTAAACCCTGATTTAAACGTCCTCGCCTGTGTTGCTAATGGGGCTTAAATTAAATGGCTCAGAGGGCCAAATTCAGCTCTCTCACTGAAGTAAATCTGCTATGAAGCCATTGATGACAATGGCATTACACTGAATTTGCACCAGTAGAGCTGAGAGCAGAATGTAGCCCTTGTTTTGCTTATTTCTTGGTGTATGTGACTGAGATGTTGTCAGTGATGTCAGTACAATGCTGGGGAAAAGTTTGCTTGTTAACTGGAGCTCCCTCTGGTGGCTATTTGGTTCTCTCTGTAGCAGCAGCTCACAAAATTCCTCCCATTAATACTGGGTAATAGCTGTTGCTGGGATTTTTATTTATTTATTTTTTGATTATTTACTGATAATGTAGTGACTCTTTAAATTTAAAGATATCTAAAATCCCCAGGTTTCCCCCTGTCTAATTCTAATTACTTCAAAAAAGGTTGGAATTTGATGGCCTAGTAAAATGGTTGGCCCTTTTAACCCTGGCACAGTTGAGAATGATTTGGAAGATTCAGATCACATGAAACTCTATTAACTTTATGGGCATGTGTGGGTAATTATATTAAATGGGGAAAGAAGTGAGATGTTTTAAAAATTGTAAGTAAAAGCTATTTTATTGGTTGCAGTGTGAGGCCTAGTCTACACACAGATTTTAGAACCATTATAACTATTAGTTTGGGGTGTGACTAATTTTTTTAAACCAAAATAATTATACCAGGACAACACCTAAAGTGGATGCACTTTTACTGGTATAAAGGTGCCTTATGCTGGTATCGCTTATGTGATACTCCCAATGGTGATGCAGAACTGTGAGTACCAACCTCAGGGCAACTTTTTAAAGCCCCAAATTGGTTATGAGTTCTAAACTTATATTTCACCAGCCAACTGCATCAAATGCCAACTCCACAGTGGCCTTAACACTGAGTCAGACAGTCCTGCTGGGTACTCCGGTCTGTCTTGCCACCCACGTGAGGATATCTCTGTAATGGATGGCCCCTTACACCAAGAATGACAGCAATATTCAAGTTACTCCTAATCACAAAGGATCTGTTGCTTACCCCAGGTCACTTGTGCATTAGGTCTCACACCAAAGACAATGCTTGTAGCTACTCCTAGAGCAAACTATATGAAGATTTATTAAATAGGAAAAGGACCTTGGAAGGTTATTTACAAGGTTAAAGCAAGCAAACATAGACACACAAATGAAGGCTTCTATAATCAGCAAACTCTGTTTGTCCTTCGGGGCTAACCCAAGCTAAGTAGCTTATGCCTAGAAACACCTTGCCCCGTGTGGCTTCAAGCAGCACAAAGATCATAGTTCCCTTTGTCTGGGGTTTTAATCTCCCTCCTGCCATGTTCTCTGAGCTGCAAACTCAGCTGATGAGAGCAGTCTCATAGACTTTAAGGCTAGAAGGGACCATCATGATCATCTAGTCTGACGTCCTGCACTGTGCAGGCATCAGAACTTCACCCAACCTCTCTTATAATAGACCCCTAACCTTGGGCTGAGTTATTGAAGTTCTCAAATCATGCTTTAAAGACTTCAAGTTACAGAGAATCCACCATTTACTCTAGTTTAAATCAGCAAGTGAACCTTGCCGCACGCTGCAGAAGAAAGTGGAAAAAAACCCCAGGGTCTCTGCCAATCTGATCCAGGGGAAATTACTTCCTGACCCCAAATATGGCAACCAGTTAGACCAGGGGTCCCCAACGTGGTGCCCGCGGGCACCATTGCGCCCGCCGTGGGGGTGTAAGTGCGCCCGCGTAGCCCTCGGGGTTTTTTTTTTTTTTTTTTTTTGCTCCGCCGGCAGCGCTCGGGGTGGTTTGTTTTTTTTGTTTTTTTTGGCGCCCACCAGAAGAAAAAGGTTGGGGACCACTGAGTTAGACCCTGAGTATGTGGTCAAGACCCACCAGCCAGACACCTGGGAGAGAATTCTTTGTAGTAACTCAGAGCCTTCCCCATCTAGTATCCCATCACTGGCCGTTGGAGATATTTGCTATATGACATTTTAGGCAATTTCATCATACCATCTCCATAAACTTATCAAGCTCAGTCTTGAAGCCATTTAGGTTCTCCCCCTCCCTCTTTCCCCCTCCCCCCACTCTCCTTGGAAGTCTGTTCCAGAACCTCACTCCTCTGATGGTTAGAAACCTTCATCTAATTTCAAGCCAAAACTTGTTGATGGCCAGTTTGTATCCATTTGTTCTTGTGTCCACATTGGCACTTAACTTTAACTTCTCTCCCTCCCTGATTTTTATCCCTCTGATGTATTTATAGACATCAATCATCTCCCCTAGCCTTAGTTTGGTTAGGCTAAACAAGCCACACTCTTTCAGTCTCCTCTCGTAAGGTAGGTTTTCCATTCCTCTGCTCATCCTAGTAGCCCTTCTGGAACAGGTGCAGAGTTTGAATTCATCTTTTTAAACATGGGAGACCAGAACTGCAAACTGTATTCCAGATGAAGTCTCACCGGTGCCTTGTATAATAGCAATAACACTTCCCTATTTCTTTTGGAAATACTTCACCTGATGCATCCTAGGATTGTATTAGCCTTTTTCATGGCCGCATCATGTTGCTGGATCATAGTCATCTTATGGTCAGTCAATACACGCAGGTCATTTTTCTCCATCTGTTACATCCCCAGTTTATACCAAAAATTCTTGTTGTTAGTCCCTAAGTGCATGACCTTGTACTATTAAATTTCATCCTATATCTTCTATTCCAGTTTTCAAGGTCATCCAGATCTTATTGTATGATATTCCAGTCCTCCTCCATATTGGCAATCCTCCAAAATTTGTGTCATCCACAAATTTTATTAGCACACTCCCACTTTGTGTCAGTCATGAATGGAAGTCTTAAATAAGATTGATCCCAAGATCGATACCTAAGGAACTCCACTAATGACCTCCCTCCAGCATGAGAGTTTGCCTTTCAGTATGACCTGCTGTAGTCTCCCCTTTAACCAGTTCCTTATTCACCTTTCAACTTTCATATCAATCCACATCTTCTCCAATTTAGCTAACAATCTGCCCTGTGGAACTATATCAAATGCCTTACTGAAATCTAGGTAGGTTAAATGTACGGCATTTGCTGTGTCTAAAAAAATCAGTAGTCTTTTTTTCTCAAAGAAAAAGATCAGTTTGGTCTTGCATGATCTACCTTTTGTAAAACCATGTTGTATTTTATCCCAATTACCAATTATTTCTATGTCCCTTAACTACTTTCTCTTTCAAAATGTGTTCCAAGACCTTGCATACAATTGAGATCAAACTAACAGGCCTATAGTTTCCTGGATCACTTCCCCTCTTCCCCCCCCCCTTCTTAAAAATAGGTACTATATTAGCAATTTTCCAGTCATAAGAGAAAATCCCCAAGTTTATGGATTTGCATGACTCATCTTGGAGGAGAGCAGAACAACAGTAAGAGTCTTTAGTCCTTTTGTTGATAGTTCCTCATTCCAGTTGTAAAACACAACCATAGCCTGGCTGGTATTGATGGGTCTCCTCTTTCGGGAGGGTCATAACAATATCTGTAAAAAAGCAGCTCTTCATACTACACCTCTACCTCGATATAACACGACCCAATATAACACAAATTCAGATATAATGTGGTAAAGCAGTGCTCTGGGGGGGCGGGGCTGCGCACTCCGGTGGATCAAAGCAAGTTCGATATAACGCGGTTTCACCTATAACGCGGTAAGATTTTTTTGGCTCCCGAGGACAGCGTTATATCAAGGTAGAGGTGTAATTTACTTCCTTCTCCTGTATGGCGATTCATACAGTCACAGAGGTTCACAGTACAACTGCTTAAATATTACATTACAATATGGAACACAGATATTACAAGTAAGATGAATGCATGTTGCAACTCGCAAGCATCCAATAGAGACTAAACACTTCCTTGTAATTCTAATACAGTGGATGCTTCTTTGCAGCAACACCTTGTAAGAGCAACCACTGCTTATGAGCAACTTTCCCCTGGGAACACTTTTCCCTACTGTGAATTGTTGGCACGCCCCATAACAGCAACAGCCGCTTAGTAGCAACATAGCAAAAGGGCACCCATATGTTGCTACTAATGAGCATCTACTGTACTGTTTAATCCATATTAACCCACACATAAGACAGACAGATTCCACCTATGTATCTGTCAATGTTCAGCTGAGTCATTGGGACTTTGGCATGAGCTGGCAGCTGCTCTGCCAGCATCATAGCTTAGTCCCATTTCTGTATGGGAATAAGCTATACCTGGTGAGACATTCCCCAGAATGCAACCTGAACTACTGGACCACTGTGTCCCCTTCGCTCTCCAGCCTGGGATGTCTTTTACACTGCTTTACTGTCAGAACAGCAACCCCTCCAGGTTCTGCTCACTCACGGCCACGAGCATGTAAAGTCACTTCCAGCTAAGTACATGAATGCTCTCCCTGCCATCCATGAATAGATACAGGGTGACACCCACATATTCCTCAGTCCCAGCCTTGCCCCCAGAAATGTGCATCTTATACTGTTCAAGAGCCCACTGGACAGTACAAGCTCATAATTAGTCCATCATTCCAACAAAGGGTAACGAGTATGGAACAGCTCTGTTGACCTGATTAGAGATTTCCCAAACACTTCAATCAAACACACTGGTTTAGATGAAACAGTAAAACAAATTTATTAACTAGAGAAGACAGATCTTAATTGATTATAAGTGATAACCAATATAAGTCAGAATTGGTTACAAAAGAAATAAAAAGATAAAATTGCAAGCTAATTACTGAACTTTACCAAACTAAGTTATCTTGAAAAAAGAGGGGTTGTTGTTTTTTCCTCACCCAAAGGCTTAGAGCAGTCCATACTAGCTGGAAAGCCTTCCAGCTAGGACCTTTCCCCTGGTTCCAAAAGCTTCTTTTGTTCTTTAAAGCATTGCTGCTGCTGTGAGATGAGGGGGAAAGATGTAACTTGTGTGTTGTGAGATTTCCCATTCTTATACCTTCCCCCCTCTTTGAGGATTATGCCCCGCCTGGGTGTAGACAAAACAGTTCCCAGTGTATGAGATTCAAAATGTCTTTCAGCTGAATTGTAAATTTCTTGCTTACAGCTTTTGTGCTCATAAAGTTTGAGCTGTCTCAGAGATGACATGTAAATTATTTATGTACAGTCTCTCCTGCTGGCGAATGGTTTCTTCAGCAGTTAATAGTTTTCTAACACCTGTGGTCAATCCTTTGTCTCTTAGGAATTAGTCTGTGGGCACTCCCCAGAATTACAACATATTTTAGTAACAAACCTATAGTAACATCTCATAGCTCCATATACAATGTTGATACACACATTTTACCAGGACAATGATGTTCAGTGGATTATGAGTTATCAAATGATACCTCACAAGGCATACTTCACACAAAATATATCACAACCATATAAAAGTAGTGAATATGGGGTACAGGGTGTCAAACTGGTATAAGCGCTTATATACTGATCTAACTGTGCCACCCTAGGGCTGTTGTATCTCTTTAACTACACCAGTATAGTTAAAGCAATACAACTTGTGTGTTTAGACAAGGCATTTTATACAGGAAGTGTTATCTGAGCGGGCACAAAGAAGGGCCTTTGGACTTTTAATATAGGGTTCTGTTTCTTTCAGCCACAGCATTGCTTTTGGAGAGAACAGTGGCTGAAGATGAGTGACCAGGCTTTCTGCTTCTCCAAGGCTTAGAGTTCCCAGACCTGTAGCTGGGTTGTGCCTCCTGTTACACCCTTTCAAGTCATTGCTCCATCTTCTCTGTACCATTCTCGGCTGTCTTGTGTCACACAGGAGCCAACCGGGAGCTATCTCTGTGCTACAATGACTGCAGGGACTACAGTTGTGCCTAATATCACACAAGGGATGCCAAGGTAGGGAGGCATCTTATGCCATCCAGCCACAATTTGACTCATATTTGGCAAATACAAAAGGTTCATCACAGTGTTGCCCGCTCTCAGGATATCTGGTGTTTTTCTTTAGGCCCCACCTCTTGGAAACATATTATTACATTAGAATGTCAGCTTTCATTTAAAAATAGAGTAAGCCTTCACAGCTGCTGAGAAGCTTGAAAACAGAAACCCTAAAAACTCAAAAACCAGAAAGCTAATAAAAATGCACTCAAATTATTTTCCTCGTCTCATGATTTTAAGCCAATCTCATGATTTTTTTTTTTAAACTTTTTTTTTTTCCAATATCTGAGTTTGGCAATACTAACCATTACAATACACAATTGTTTTTCATGGCAGAAGATGAAATCACGTCTATTCTTATCCCCTAATTTTTCTGCAATAAAATATCATAGGATAGTATTAATATTATGATGATAGTGAGGGAGCAAAGGCGTCACTATGTTTCTGACCAATCACATTTGTCAGGATTACTGGGACTCCACACGCCCACAGTAACTGTTTATTTGGAATCTCTGGGCAAATTTTCACTAATTCTGGAAGTCTCAAGCAGACAGTGAATTTTATGTTACATTCTCTTACAGTAGATGTCTTTTTATAAAGTGTACAGTGACTCTGACTTGTTCTTTCAGATAATGCCATGTGCTCAAACTTCCAAAGGAAAAGGCATATTTTAGTTCTGTGACTACAGAAAAGGTTTCTGCCTTTGATTTTTTTTTTGCGGGGGGGGGGGGGGGGGGGGAAA